>CADEPE010170367.1:0-11943 GCA_902829205.1 Fraxinus paxiana | reverse complement strand
TCCACAGGTTCGAGGTGATGATGCAGATGACCCTATTACATATCTCCTGGCATTAGGCGATTCAGAAGCCAAATACCTGGTAAGTTTCTAATATTTAGCTTGTAAAATTCTGTAGGGGATGGCTCTTTGTTCTAATTCACATCGAACTTAATGTAGCCTGTTCCGACAAAGCTCATGTTAAGAAAAAAGAGGGCGGCGGAAGGAAAATCAAGTGACGAAGTTGAACAATTTCCTGTGCCTGAAAGGGTGACAGTTAGGAACAGATCCACTCTTTCTGCTAGAGAATTGAAAGATGCTGAGGTATGTTTGATGTTACTCTTGATTCTTCCATTATGTTCGTTAGTTTAGCTATTATGTCAATATCGTCTCATGACATGCTTATTAGCAGGATTATGTACCTTCGAAGGGAAGATTCGGCGTGGATGGGAAGGGTGTGCACCATACTGATGCTGATGATCACTTCAGTGGAGCTGAAGATTATTTATCTGAGTAGTTCCTTCTTATATACTGGACAATAAACTGTAAACAAAAAGATTTGCTGAAAAACAAAAAACAAAAAAACAAAAACGGTAAAGACGTGTAATGAAAAAGAAAGCTTTGTAGCAAGACTTCAGATCTTGAAATTTTAATTCTAGTCTTTGGACTTAGCATGATGTGGCAGCATATATTTTCTGTGCGTGTTTTGTTCACATTGCCTTATATAGTGGAGGTAATTATTTATAAGAAACAAAAGACCTAAGTTACTTTCACTTTGCCCATGTTCATCTCTGTTTTGGTAAGAATTTTTTTTTCCCACGCGAAGAATAATAGATTGCCCAACAAGGGTTTATGTAAAACCCATCGAATGTCCTAATGTATGTATTTTATCTCCAGGTCATGTACAAACAAGAATTTCAGTATTACTAGTATTTCTTGTTATCGGCATCACATAATTATCAGGGAAATGAAACATAATTCTAAAAACAAAGGCTACAACAAAAGAAATTTCAACTCGCTTGGCATCGTCGAATTCCTATTGATTATGAAATATGACAGTGAAACAAGGAACGATAATAAGGTGCATAGTAATTCTAAGTTCTATGCTTCAGATAAATCTACATTCTCATTGCCAGAAACTGCTACTTGAGATGAGTCTTGCACTTCTTCGCTATCAGACGGTTGAGATTCATGCTTTGCTGCAGCTTGCAACACCCTGCTTTGGACATCAGCTGATGAAGGAGAGGTGGGTAGTCCATTACGGTTTGTTTCTAGCTTGCCAGCAGCCAATAAAATTGCCTCAACTCCTCGTCGAACAGGAGCTAGGACTAGACTGAAAGTGGAAGACCAAAAACAACATTAGTTTACATCGAACAGAACTCTTAAACAAATAGTCAAAAAGAATGGGAAATACTAAAAAGATTAACTTCAGCCCTTTGACAGTAAATTCAACAAGGGTCAAGTGCCTTGGAGGCCTCAGCTCGACTCCACCCATGCTCAACCAACTTGATTCCGTCGAGCAGAGGAAGGGAATCATCAGTGAAGAGAAAAAGGCTCTGATATGTTTAAATAACAAGGATAAAAATAGATGACAATCATATAGAATCCAAGTAGCCCTCCTAAGAAACGTGTTAGGTCCTCTGATTAAGTCAAGAAAAAATATTGTTCGAAGAAAATAACTGCGCATTTATGTATAGAGGAGGAAGAGGTGGCTTGCAGGGGCTTTTGAAGAAGAGGATTAAGATGATGAATACATACCTACACACCTGCACGCCCATATATGTGTGTGTATATAATATATAAACAGGGAGAAATAGATGTTTTAAAGAGATGCTGTTGAAGAAGAGGATGGTGATTATAAATTTATGCATACACTTACATAAAGGACTGTTGAATTGTCAGGCATGGCAGGTGTATTTTGGGTTATTAGTTTCGCTTTCTGTATTCCCCCGCAAAGTTTGTTCATATATAGCATCACTTGCTGTCTTTATATTTTCCCGTTTCATAACATATATCAATAAGAATACTAATACATACAAACATGACGCAACATAATTGTTTGCTTATAAATTACAAATTAAACTCTTACCTCATGTCCCGTCGAACATCTTCTGCAGTCTCATAAGAAGCCACTCGTCGATATACAGTCTGACAATGGTTAGAGTGAAAAAATGAGGGCAGTAGTTAACTGGAAATTTGCAATTTCAAGCAAGATGCAAGATAATTTCCTCTTCTTTTTTTGATTTGAAACGGTACAGGTACTTCAGAAATATGAACCTAGCATGAAGCCTTAGCAAGGAAGACAAATTACAGGTTCTAATGATAAAGAAAAGGGTTCCACAATCAATTAGCATTTTCGTCAAATTATAGTTCACGTTTTGCATCGGAGTAAATTGTCAAAACTAAATTATTGGATCAAAATATTATATTTCCGCGAATGGGCTCAGACAAAAATCTGACCAACAAATAACATTACGATAAATTGATCGAAAGGACACAGGACAAGATCAACTGTCAGTTCTACACTACGCCAAACTCAGATATCAAACAAATTTAAAAAATTCCAAAACGATCCTGCACTTCGAACAATATTATCAAGTGTTCAAGAAACAAAGATAGTATAATAATTTAGATCCTTCATTAGGAACGTGATAGTTAATCTTTGCACGTTCTCATCAGCTAATGTCAAATTGAATCAGCATGTAACAAAATATTTCCCGAGTATGACCATGTTTCCACATCCAAAACAATATCTATGAAATTCAAAGTGCTATAAACTAGCCTCATCGAGTAACAATAAATTTGAGCAAAATGAATGTCAAGATAAGACATTTTTCAGAGATAGGAAACTGAAGATTTTTATCCTAGACAAGAAGCGTGAATAATCACCTGGCCAAGGCCAACGACACCAATGAATTGCAGCGACTTCTCCCACTCTGCCATAAGATTATATTCTAAGATTATATTCATTCAGTTGGTTGGTTGGTTGGTTGGGAGAAAAAAGCATAAAGAATACACTTTTGGTCCATACACTGAAAGAATATGAGAACATGCTATCTAGGAAACTTCAAAGACGAAAACACTTGGTATTTTGTAACAGTAGAACCAAAACAAACAGAAGTTTGAACTAAACCAATGGGCAACAAATTACACTTCGAAAAATTCTCAGAAAAAATTAAAGAGAGGAAGAACAAAATGATTTGAAGGACTGCACATTTTATCTCCATGCCACTGTCACATCATGGTCCTCCAGAAAAAGACAAACTTAGGCCACTACTTCATACATCTATAGGAATCCCAACCAAAATATCATAACATTAGTATTTAGAGTTCATAGTAAAAGTTTCTGCATGTCCTGTCCAAAAGGATCCCAGAAGATGTTGAATACGAGTTAACATGCAGAAAACTTTGCTGTGAACTATTAATAAATTTCACTAAATACTTTCAGGCCTTATTAATCCCAAATACAAATAAATAAATCAAGGCTATGAGAAAATAATTGTGAATTTGGTTTTGCCCAATGATCTTCATGGCTCATAAGTCATAATGGATATTCTCAAGTGCTCTCAAAGATAAATAGATGAGAGAGAACATAATAAAGTTACCTATTAATGCATAAGCTGCAGCAAAAAAACCCTGTCCATACAGAACTCAAGTTAACCGGTTATTATGAAAATAGAATTTTAAGCTTTGGAATGTGCATAGATTTAGTAACAATATATGATACGGTTGCATCCAATTGCCAGTATCTTAGTGAACCACAGTTTAGTACATCAAACAATCTGAGATTAAAACTCACACTCTTTATCGAGATAATTTCAATGAATATCAGATAAATTTAATTATCACTAGATATATTACTGTTCCATCCCCAAATTAATATTTTAGCTTATCTTGGATTGATTATTTTAACAGCATCACACAGGGATATGTAAATCTTTTGCAGTTCCACATTTATACCTTGATGAGTAACATATAAAATTGGGTGGCAGGCCACATGTCTTTCAACTTCATTGTGGAAGAAGTAGCAAAGTAGAAATCTTTCATTAAGAGCAGAACTTATGTATTGCGTACTCTCCATTCCCTCATTGTTAATAATGGAACCTAGATCCATGAAACAGTCACTCTTTGGAACAAAGGAATCCTCTATGGTAACTGCATTATTATCATTATTCCTACCACTAATAGTCCCACTAGGAAATGAAACATTTAATTTGGCATAGAGGTAATCAAATGCATCTTTCCAAGGCCACCTAGTGGCTAGTGGAAGTAGCCTAAATGGAAACTTGCCCCATGTTTGGAAGAAATTTGAACTTTCATTCAGTCTAATCATCAGATGTCGGACATTGTTCAATTGAATGAAATTATGATACACCAACATTAGTAAAAAGTCTAACCACTCCATATCCAAGGAGTTTTAACGGAGTTGGTTTGATGTCCTCCAGAATTGCTTCAGCTTCCTGTTAAAACCCAGGTCCGCATTAGAATGTCAACGAAATTCCAATGTAGGATTAAGAGAAATATATCATTAAAAAAAATTAATATCAATAAGAAAAGCAATAGGAAACAGTAATTATCTATGACTGTTAGTCTACCACATGATTTCGGTAAAACGTTTCGTTTCATTTGGTTCTGTTGAGTTCAGTTGTTACTGAAGTGCATCAGGTGAGAATCCACTAAAGAATAGACGAGAAAATCTTGTTCAGTTTAATCATATCCCAAACTGAAGACTTCAGTTTGATTGAGAAATATTTTCTATAATTGATTCTGACTTTTCCATTAATTCTTTAAAGCATCATAATAAATCACACACCCTCACCAAATACTCAAGTCAGGCTGCTTATTGAAACATTACGGAAAGTTATAAAGCCCCTGTTTGATGGCCATTATTGTGTAAAAATAATATTTTGAATAGTGATTTTTTGGAGAATGTGTGGTTAACAAATAAGAAAAAGTTTTGAGTTTACATGCAAAATATTTTATTGTGTGAATGTGTGGTTGAAAATGAGTATGAGAAATAAATTGTATTGTTTTAAAGGGAGTCAAACTGGGGCAAAATATCAAATTCCATAAGCTTGCTAAAGTCTAAATTATGAGATGTTGCACTATGATCCTAATAGTTGCACACATTACACTTCATAATACGTTTATTAAGTTAACCAGAACACTCTTTTTTATTTTTTCAATATGATCCCCTTAATAGTAATGAAAAATCTAAGTCAAGAAGTGATTATTCATATGAATCATATCTGTGTGTCAAATCACAAAGCCTTTATTGTTATCAGTAGATTAATTGTCTCAAATGATTTACAAGGTACAATGTCATCATTTACAACGTGTTGCTTCAGCTAGATGACAACTACCAAAGACAACTCAAAAACAGTTCAATCAAACTTCAACACAAATTACTTTCAGAAGAAAATAATTTAGCTTATATTTTCGTCAAATAATTAAAAGTTCTACAAAAAACTCAGAACAAGAGAAAAATATAAGTGATCAAGACAGCTCATGCACAACAGTTTTGCTCAATCTGAAAAATCTATTGAACCAATCCTTTCCATTATTTTTTGGTAGAATAGAGTAGAAGAAGAGTAGAAGACCATTTCAATCCAGAGATCCCAAAAAGAAGTTTAAACCACTGGCATTCTCCCATATAATGTGAAAAAAGTTGATAAAGACCAATAAAATTACTCAAGAAACTTTTCTGCAACAGAGAAGAGCTGTCAAGAATTCATTATGTACCTCACTGAGTATCACAAGCATTGTCTCGGTTTTTAGGCCTTTAACACGGAAACCATCTTCTACCCAAGAGCGAAAGCCACCTTTGACCAGATATGGACTCTATCGTACATAAGATGATATTAAAATTATCATTAAATTATTTGATAACGAATTTCGGGAAAAAAAATATTGAGTGAAGTATCAATGCATGTAATGTGAAAAAGCTTCATTAATGCATTTCTAACCTTAATCTTATAGCAATTCAAATTCAATTTCCTAGGAATCATGTGGCATTTATTCAACTAGTAAAGGCAACCAAAATATGAACCATCTACACTAAAATATAAGCCATAGCTTTTCTCTCTCAGAACTTACACACTGAATGATTAAATGCCCTATCACTGAGAAATCCAAACTTAGTTACGTATTAAATGCTAATGTCAGCTTACAAAAGAAAAATAAGTAAAGAAAATTGTAAATTTACTACTAAAAACAATATATTTTCGCATTTTCATGTTCAGTCAATTGGCATGTTATATAAAAAATTACTATAATCTTAAGAGAAAAGAAATAAAGGTCAATGCATTTCAAAAGACTAAGATTATTAGATCTCCAATTTCTCATTGTTTTAATAATTGTAGTTGGGAGACAAAAACTGAATCTAGTTAATAACAACTGATAGAAATGCCATAGAACCAGTTTTGAACCACATTTTGAATACAAAAGAACCATTTCCATTCACACGGGATATTTTCCACACTAAGTTTAGAGCAAACTGGTACTCACCTATACACATTAAAACTACCTATAGGAATCCCAAATTTATTATAACTTTTCCAACAATTCATTATTCTTGAAGTGTGCGAACTTTGCTACTATTATCTGTTTCTCCCATCAGTAATAGAAGTATTAATCTACAATGGGTATTACGCAATTGACAAATATATATTATTTATCAGCTTCAGTCATACTTGCCTTAGTTCCAAGCTTTCTCAATGATCTCGCAACACCCTTGGAACGAGTTCCATCAGCATCCATAATCAAAATCTTGGACCTGTCCTATAGGAAAGGTAATAAAAGTAATTAAGACATCACTTCTAAATCTTGTGAAACTTAAACAAACAATTAAAATATCCAAAACATCTTTACAACTAAACAACAGTTAAAGAGACTAAACCCTGCCAAACTCCAATCAAAGTAGCACAATCCTCAAAGTATCATCAAAAGATAATGCTGCTAACTTAAAAAAGTGAATTTTTGTCAAGATACATCTTGAACATCATATTTATGATTTACAAGACAAAGAGTTACTTTGGCTGCAGCAGTCGATAAAAACACGAAGAGGGAAGGACTTGCAAGATATTAAGCATTAGTTTAAGCGATTACAAAGCTCTACCGTATAATCTATCCTAACCAGCACCATCTGCACTCCTTCCACAACTTCGGGAAAAAACAAGGCATTGGAGGAATAAATTATATTAGCTTCTGCTTGTAGACTAGAAGGATATAAATATAAAAGAACATATGTTAAGTTCACATACTTTCACAATTTTCAGGTTGCGAATAACAGCAGCAAGCAACGTGTCCTCAAAGTCTCTTCCTGTCTTCAGCAACTTTTTCAGAGAACTGTCAACCTGAAAATTCAAATAAGTTACTTAAGAACACAGAAGGAAGCTAATCTTTCTGAGGGGTGCATCCTCTTTTTCTTTTTCAGTTTCTTTTGTATATAGCCAAGTCTTCATCACCAAGTAAAGGTTACAAATTAAAATAAATTCAAATTACAAAGGTTAGAGGTAAAACCAACCTCAGGTAATGTTACACTAGCATATCGAAACCTAGCTGCCCGTCGAAGATCAGGAATGCCATCCCTTTCCCTGAGATTCTTCACAGCCATAATGCCAAACCCAAAAATCAACAGTAAAATCAGGTTACTCCGGATAGAGAATAGTTCTCCATAACATAATATTGGCAAAAAAAAAGATGGAAAAGGAAAGGGTTGTAATTGATAAAAACTCTGAAGTAAACTATTCAACCAAATTACAACTAATAGAGAAGATAACAAAAGAGAATTAAAAATATAAATAATATCCTACAAAGAAAAGGCAAAAAAAATTAACAGTCTCTTGCCTCAGGCCTAATATCAATAAGTACAACATTCCCGTTGCTGCACAGGAGCTCCAAAGTTGACTCGGGAGATAAATCACCAGCATATCCACTGTACTTTAATACCCGATAAGAAACCCTGCAGAAATCTGATGAAAAATGTAACTCTTCCTAGGTCTAAAAGAAGGGGAAAAGGTCATTATCTAATTTCCAATGGCAACGTGAACTAGAGGAAAGATGAAGTAAATAAGAAAAAGAGGTAGATTATACCATATAGTGGCTGACACTCCAAGAAAAAGAACAGCTGGGATGAGGGGATCATTTGGGTCCAAGCCAAGACTTACTTCAAATCCCTCTAAAGCAATGGAAACCTGTATATCACAATGCACATAAGAACCTTGAAAATCTCAATGGTTATTTCTACAATGAAGCAGGTGACTCATAATAATTAAGTTCTGGCCATTCCTAATCATTCTTAATCTCTCACAATATCCTACTAAAATCTATCTCTAGTATGAAAATTAGAAACAGAAAAAAGTATCACGACCATCAAACATATCACTAATGTGTTATTCTATATTTTACAAGCAAATAAATATGGAATATACCTGTTGAAAAGCAGTTCCAACTGGCCTCAATACTTTTATCACGGTCTCCTCAGATAAATTAAGTGCATCTTGAAGTTCTGAAGGAAGTGATTCCTTAGCAGAACTATAAGCATATCCAACATAGGTGATCCCCTGTCCTAAATAATCCTCAACCACCACGATTGATCGCCTCAACACATCAACTGCAACAATCCCCACCTTACCTGATGTTTGCTTTAAATCACTGGACAAGCCTGTCAATTTATCACCAGCAGATCCCCCAGATTTAGTGATGCCCGATATGATTTTATTGATTGCATTATCAACTGCTTCATTAGCACTTCCAAGAGCAGTCGTCACGGATGAAGTGATAGTATTGAAAGAGTTGTTCAGAGCATTTTCTCCTCTATTGATCGTATCAGCAATGGATTCATTCAGTTCAGCAAAAATATCAGCAGCACTTGTTTTCAAATCAGATAAGGAATTTACATTCATGTTCACTGAATCAGAGACCGAGGCAGGATCATCTGGTGCACCATCTATTGGTATAATTAATTCAGGATTTAAGATATCAGTATATTCGATGGTTTTACTGGTAATATCCATTAGCTGATCATCTCCTGTAGAGTAACTAGAGCTGTCTACAAATTTCAAATTGGATGGTCCTAAAGGGTGTGCTTCATCAATTACCCCAACTGGATAACTAAAATTGTGTTTTATGTCATCAAATTTACTCTGACGCACTGATCTGTTAATACAATCCATGGAGCCAGATCGGTCACCGTTTTCAACAAAATTAGAAAAGAAACATGAAGCAGGTTGTCTCTTGCAGGGAAGTCTTCCATTTGAGAAGTTGTGGACTACTCTGTCCACAGTGTTGAAATTATCCTCAAATGTCTTCCAATATGAGGAAAAGGGGTTCAACCCTCCATGGAGAAACTGCAAAATTAATGATTTCATTTGCATAATTAATTTCAGGTACAACTTTACTAAATCTATCTTATCTGATTTTTCATTTTTTACTGAAATGTCTGAATTTGAGAAAACATTCTTTTTTTTTTCAGCAATACCCTTGTCTATTCACCCAATTTATCCTAGATAATCAATTTTCATTATAAAATATATATATGTAATTGGAGAATTCATCACTGGTAATGACTGTTACTAGAATGCTTGTTTCAACTTCCAAACCATTCCACTATATACATTCAAAAGCTACTCATTTTCAGCTCCCTCAACCATTTGCTATCTACTACCTGCTACCATTTTGTAATTATGCACAAAGAAATACAATGATAAGTTTTTTTTATGGTTTTCCCTCTGTCGTTACTAACAACATGGAGGTTTTGCTTTTATCAAAAATATCATGTTTCATAATGGTAGACTTATGGTTTTGCGGTTTTGCCTATTTTGAGAATTTTGTGATAGTATAAACATTTCTACAATTTCAGAATGATAAGAAGAGCATAGGTTGGCACAATCAAAGTTCAAGATTAGTTCAAAGATTTTGAAATTCTACGTTTCATCAGCAACAACCATGTAGCAACTTATTTTCTTTATTTAATCTTAAATCAAATTCTTTTTATTTTTTTGATGGAAATTCATTTTGACACAGAATTGAAGTGTTCATTATGAAGGTCATCTCCAGGCCTCTACCATCAACTAATACAAATCCCCACCAATCAACCATCCGTGTTGATTAGTGTATGTCTAAAGTCCCACGTTGGGTTTTATAGCTACATGTCCCAAATTCACTGGTTAATTAACTTCCATTCTTGGAGCTAAAATTGGAATTTTAAATACTAGTCAAGCATGTTTCTTGGGGAACTATCATATTGATCTCAGTATTCAAGTATTAAATGACACGAATTAATAATTTCTTAACAATTTACATTAATCAAATTCAATGATCTCCAAATCAAGTAAATCCAATTTTCTTTTCTAATCTCAATGTTACCTAATCAGTCTTATTTAGGGATAGAATCTACAACAATGTACAACCCAAAATCATATAAATGCTCCCTAAACCACATGAAAATGTGAAATCTGAAATTCTAACGTTCACAAACAAAATATCTCACCCGTGAATGATAAGAGCAGCTGGTGGATGCTGAGCAAACAGGAAACATTATCATTTATATCCTCGATTAAGCTAAATTAAAACAACCCATTATGATTGTTAACTTTGAATGAAAAATGAAATTCTTGAAATGGGTTTTGAAAAATAGTATAAGTAGTGTGATTTGTCGAGATTATAGCGATTGTATATATGCGAGGTATTTTGTTTTGTTGCGAGAATTATCCTCTGAATTGAGGTATTTTGTTTTATTGCGAGAATTATCCACTGAATTAACGTGAAATGAAGGATGAGAGGTGGGAAGAAATAGCTTCATCTGCTAGACAGTTGATTGCCTCTCGTTTTGTGTCTCGTGGGGACAAATGGGAGCTGTGTTACTCCGCATTCGCTCACTCTACACTCGGCTTGGTTATAACTTATATGTTAATGTTAGGAGTAATGTTAGTATGAGTAAACTTTTTATATAAATCCCAAAACGCTTGTTTTGCGAGTTTAGTAGTACCTCTAGCATCTATCTTTGAAAGTCGAGTTTAAAAGCGTTCATAAAAATGGTATAAGAGCACGCAATTTTATTAACTCTTGTTCGCAAACAAAACTATTTGAGAAAAGATTACATAAATAAAGACGAGTTAGTTGAAGTCCACATAATTTGATAAAAATTGATCACCATAAAGGCTAGTTCGAAAAAGGGTGAATGGTAACAATCAATTTGAATGTCACGTCGCTTATGAAATGCCTACTTTGCAAATTTATCGATATTAATCACTATCTCGTTCAAGTTGGTTTCAAGCATAAGTTCTACCTAAAGTGTTTATGGTAAATCTTATTAGAGGTCACCCAACTCTGAACCACGTCTCAATTGTGTCCTCAAATCTGAAAAGTCTCTATCAAGTATTTAAATTTAGAGCATCTCTAAGAAACGTATTGTTTATAAAGACACTTTTATACATAATAAAAAGCATTTTTAGAGAGTAAACTTTTCTATGCACTCCAAAAACTCTATTTTTGCTTTTAACTTAAATTTTTTATATGCCAATATGAATCAATACAAACATGATTTGAATATTTTAAGAAGTGGAAGATTGAAACTTATAACTTATTAAATGCTATCTTATAAAATAAAAATGGAGAATCAAGCTCACTTCCTATTTTTAAAAAACTAAAATATATTTTTAAACGTCGACTCTTAAAAATAAAGAGCATTAGAGAGTTTTTTTGAAAATTCTCTTAAATTTTATTTCAAATTCAATCACTCTATGAAATATCGTTAATGCAATTGATGAGATTTTACCTCGAATCTTATTTGAACTAGATGAAATGACCAAAAGGCCAAAACTATTTTATAATGGTTTAAACATGTAACTGAGGTTAAGGTTAAAATATAACTCAAATTGTAAGAGCAAAGCCTTATCAAGGCTGATGACCTGAGTTTGAATCTCCTTTTGGGAGCGTAAAAATCCTTTTGGTCCTCTTTCGAAT
>CADEPE010170217.1:0-11166 GCA_902829205.1 Fraxinus paxiana | reverse complement strand
TTTTTTTTATTCATAAAAAAAAATGGCGAAGAGAAAAAAAATATTTTTTTTCTTCCCTTGCAAGCTAGGCTAGTGCGGCAAAGGGATAATAGTTGGATGCTGTGTGTGCGAAGTCCTCCAAAGCTAACCTAAAAGTATATATTTCTATGCATTATATTACTATAATGATTGGACTATCTCTTCCATTATAAGAGAACAGGGTTGATCTTACAATGTCTCACGTATAGTCTCTGAGGACCCTCATAAGGCATACAAGTAAAAACGGAGGTATACTTATATACCTATTGATTTCCTGCTGATTGTCCATTGTATTATCTTTAATATCTTTACTGTGAACCTGGCAGTCTACACAAGCGTATATTTCTGGGTACGTAAGTGTATCACACACAGGGCTATAGTACTTAAAGCTTTAGGGGTTTCCAGCATATAGGGATATTGAGTGACATCTTAAATTCTATCACTCCGGTACTATGGCAGGAGGTGTTTGCATAGGGTTAGCTCGGTGAACTTAAATCGTTTTATTTTTAAATTTTGAATGAATATAGTGTTAAAAAAATGGTAAATTACACGGATTTGTAATTCTATTTTTAGAAATAGATTATAATAAGTTAATAAATATAAAAAAAAAAGTTATTAAACATCCAAATTTGTAACTAATTTAGAAATTGTATTATCTCTGTGTTGTATAGCTATCTCCAAAGATTTCTTTTCTCCTCCGGCTCCGCAGCCCTGTACGTCCTTACACGGACGAAGGGCTAAAGTTGAACACATAAAAGCTTTATTCGAATTAGTTAATTGTAATACAGGAGGGAAACGTACTTGTCAACCTCTTATTATTTTATTAGAAGTATATAAAGGATAAATATAGTAAGGTCACATTCTACGTTCTGAAACACCTACCAATCAACTGTCCAATCTATTCAATCAAACTTCTTTAGTTGTTAACCTTAGATTAGGCATAGAATAAATCTTGACTATAATAGCTTTAAGTCCTAAATAAATATGATGAAATCCACGATCCATCATCTTATTAATTATTACAAGTCCTTCATAATTACTTTTTTTTCAATACAAAAAGTGAGAATACTTTTCTAATAAAGGAAATAAATTTAAAAATATATTTTCAATACCTTTAGATACTATAACGGTAGTTTTATCATTTATTTCTAAAGTAGTTTTAATATTAATACTATTAAGAAAACTAGTTATAAGTTCCATAAAAGCTCTGTTAGGTCTTATGTTAGATTGACGAATACTAAGCAGAGGTACAATAACTATAGCACTATCTTTTTCTCTTCACTCTAGTTTTAGATGTAAGGAACCATCACCTATAAAAAAACCCAATACATAAAGAAAAGTAGGTCTTGTGTTATTAATAAAAAGAGGTAAATTATACAAATATTCAGGTACCTTGTCTAATAATTTAGTATCTAAACCAAGACTTATTATCGTGAATATTTACCTTATATAGTGAAGCATGACTAGTTATATTGTAAGCTAGATATACTAACAGTACTTTGTACATATCACAAGGACTTTTACTAATTTGTTTTTTTAATAGAAATA
Source organism: Fraxinus paxiana (assembly GCA_902829205.1). Classification (NCBI taxonomy): domain Eukaryota; kingdom Viridiplantae; phylum Streptophyta; class Magnoliopsida; order Lamiales; family Oleaceae; genus Fraxinus; species Fraxinus paxiana. The sequence goes on along the minus strand of CADEPE010170217.1, from coordinate 9,600 downwards.
TCTGTTTTCATTTTTGTATTGCTTCGTATTTTGGCCCATAAACCATATAAAAGTATGGAACAAAAACCTGAAAAAAGGTATCTCAACCTGATAATCTATAACTTAATACAAAATTATTTTGCTTATTAAGCATTATAGTAAAAGTACCTTTGTCAGATAAACTATTATTCAATCTAAAAAAAAACTCTATCATATGTTAATAACTGTACAGCTGTACAATAAGGGTAAAAATTAAGACCTGACTTAAACCCACCCCCTATGTAACCTTCTGCTTGTCAAAAACCATTAGCAAGCATACGGAATTCTTCATCAGAGCCTTTCTTTTTTCCAGGTTTATATTTTTTTTTTAATTCATTAAATTTATTTCTTACTTCTATAACAGTGAATTCTTCATTTCCAAGTTTACCTTTATTAACTTCTCCCATATTAAACAAGATGAATATCTTAGTAATTATATATAATAATACTAAGATGTAACGGAAACTGTTTAAGTTTTATCTTTGAATAGTTAAAACCTATCCATTTAATGGGAATTATTTTAAAAAGAATTATGAATAATACCCTGCATTTTTTCAAATGGAGCCTGACTATATCTTAAACACTATATTATATATCGAGTACAGCCTAGCCTAGCCCTGCTTTCTTATTCAAGAATAAGAAAGCAGAGGACTAATTTAAAGTATAATATAGTTTAATAACTTAGTATAAGTTAAATACTGTGAACTAATATCCTATAATGTCAACCTACGTTTAGTCGATGAACTGCACACCGTCTGTTAGACGCTGCTTGGCTGCGGATTGCCCATTGAATAATAAATCTTGATTTTACCGTACCACGAGTCATTACCTGTGCCATAAGTTATATTACTATACCTACTTGGTTAAGATTTCTTTAGGGGATTCCCGCAATTGGAAGGTTTATAGCCATAAGTTCATTATGACTGTAGCTTAACCCTAGTTATACCACGTAATTTTCACTATCACCTAATATATTAGGTGCGAAGAAAACAAAGATAGATAATCCTAATATAAATAAAAAGATAGTTATTAAATCGTTAAACTAACCATCGATCCCTTCTAAGAAGAGAAGGGTTGTCAAATGGTCGTCACCGAACCGTACGTGATAGTTTCCCATCATACGGCTCTCCATCCAATTCTATAAGCTTACTCGACTTCGCGATGTTTTAACAGAAATTCAGGAATAAATAATTCGCCATTATGATGTTTCATATGACAACTTCGACATAAAGCTATTTGCTTTCTGTTTGCTCTCGCCATTAGAGCGTCTAGCCTGCTAGTTTTTGGAGACAAGTCTTTCATCATTCTAACGTGGTGCATTTCAACTCTATATTTTGATTCACAAACTACACAGGATAAGCCGTCAAGGGATGCTAAAGATATATTATTAGCATACAAAGCAGTTATCAAGGTTGTAGGGGTCTTCGTTTTAAAATCTCATACATTCATTTTATAGTTCGGTCTTATCATCCTGGCCACAATAAGTGGTCTTTTTACTTTGTCCCGTTTAGTATGGTCTTTCATAGTCAGGTTTTTACCGAATTTCTTGTAGACTCCCGCCCGCGTAGTTATCTTAAATTTTCTTGCCAGCGTACGTACGACCACATCTTTTATAATTCAGTAAATTCAAGAAACGAATTTGGCTCTATTATGTACAAAGGAATAGTAGTTTAGATAACCTCTAAGAACTTGATTTCCAAGGTTTACTATTTGCCGTGCTGTCAACGGAACTCACGTTATTCTGGTTTGGGCTCTATTCTTTTTAATAAATCCGGCCCTAGTCAACTTAGCTTTTATTCTGGCCATCGGGGCAGTTAGTAGAAGAGCTCTTCGATTACGTTGGAGGTGTCCTTTCTTGTGATGAGAATACGTATATACTTTAGCATGTCTTATGTGGGTTCCTAAGAAAAGAATTTTATCCTTGTAACTGTTCGTCACTCTGGTCTTTTCATCCGATACTTCGATCCCTAATTGAGAGCAGAATTGCTTTACCTTATTATGAATTTCTAATGTTTCGGTTCAGGATCCATTAACAGCTATAATTCAATCGTCGGCATAACGTACGTACAAGATTTTTCTATTGTCTGCCCCCGGTGTCTTACTTACGGTATTTCTTAGTAAATTACCATATTTTCTTAGTTCTCTCGCTCTAAGTTCAGCATCATCCAATAGTTTGGCTTTTGCTAGTAGGTATCTCACTTGTCCGTATTCCCTGCTCCTTTTGTTGGAAGTAGAGGAAGAGTCGAACTCTAACTTTAATTGCTCTATAAAGATATCCAGTTCGTGCAAGAAGATATTCGCAAGGATAGGGCTAATTATAGACCCTTGTGGGGTTCCAACTATATCTGTTACGTGTTCCCGATGAAAGAGGTATCCTGCATTAAGGGCCTTTCTGATCAGTTCAAGAAATCTTTGATCATGGATCCTTTTCTCCAATAATTGCATCAGTTTTTCGTGGGGAATAGAGTCAAAGCAAGCTTTACTATCTCCTTGTATCCATCAAGCGCAACCTACAAATTTTGTGAAGATTTCTCTCAGCGCAGAATGACATCCTCTGTTAGGTCTAAACCCGTGGCTGGAATTACTAAAGCAAGGTTCATAGATAGCTTCTAATACCATCCTTATTACTTCCTGAACCAGTTTATCTCTCGGATTACCAATGGTCAAAGGACGAGATTTACCATTGTCTTTTGGGATAAGTATTCTACCCCCCGGGGTAAACTTAAATTTACCGCTAGCTAGGTCATTTATAATGTCCTGCAACACTTGGGGGGATAGCCCATCTAACGTCGTGGGGTTTATACCAGGAGTCATCATACCGGGGTTAGATCTTAATCTTTGGTAAGCGGCAAGGTACATATCTCGGTCTAATATAAAATCTCTATATAGTTTTCTATCTATCTTGAATTCTGTGAATTTGGCTCGGTTGTGTAAGCTGTCTAGCCGTGTTAACACATTCGTCGTTCTTCCTGAACATGTGTTAAGTTGTCTGGACTGAAATTGGACTGGCCCTCTTCACCTTGTTGTACCTTTCAGTACACAGCATTCCAGTTTAGTAAATACTAAAGCTCGACCGGCTACTAAAGAGCCTCCTCCCACATAGGATTTACACCCCGTAGTGGAAACCGTAGTTCTCTTGTAGTGGAAGCTATATATAGACTTAGGCTGTACACTCATCTCCTTACTTATACTTTTAGTATAATGCATCATCACGTACCCGTTGCTCTCCCCTTCAGAGGTTGGGAAAACATAGTGATGAATTGACCCTACACAGACATGTCAATCCCCTTCATATGAGGGTACTGGAGATTGTACTTTGGGCAGTATAGCTCTAGCCATATCTACTTTAGCGGATCCTGTCTTTACAACTATCTGTTTCGTTGTCGATGAGACCTCTTCCAAGCATGCTATGTTCAGCACAGACTTTCGTCTAGTACCTAAGCTTGGTGCTTTAGACACATAGGGAGTGAATTTGTAGCTTACACAAGCCACTACAGAAGCGCAACGGCGCACTTTAAATATAAAATAAGGAGCAAAAGGTAGTCTGTCAAAGTTACCTGACACACCTAAAGGGTTACCTGCGTAATTCTAATTTTCGACTGTACATTAAGCATAAAATAAAAATTTTACACCCACCAGTGACCCAGTCTGTAGCGACCATATTTTAACCTAGTATAGATATAATATAACCGACGGTCTTAAAAGATATTTAACCGTTTTCACTAGCATTGCCAAATCATAATATACCTAGCTTGCAAAACTTAGCTAGAACTAGGGGTATTATAATTTAAGTCTTCTAAGGAAACTTAGGGATGAAATCTCACGACTACTTTTATAAACCCAATTTATAGTGCATACTAGGAACCATATAAGGCAATACTATTTCTCTTAATAAAGGAATAGATTCTTTTTTTATATACAAAAGATGTTTCCCATTATTTATTTGCAAGGTACTTTTTAGATTAAACTTAGTAAACAGGGCTAATGACAATAGTATTACCTCTTGTTTTGTAAAGGAATTTGTTGCAAATCTCATACCAGGGTTTTTCCAGGTACCATCATCGCAAATCCAAATAGCTAAAGACAGAGGTGTCAATAAATCCGCTATATTAGCAGGTATTACTTTTCTTTTACTGTGAGTATAAAATAATTTGTATAGCCACAATAAATTTGAAAAGCTGTAGCTTCCAAAACGATAATATCCAAGCAATTTATCCCCTGTAATTTGTGTGTAATAAACAGGTAAATTATTAGTACAATAGCCCCTAGTATTTAAAAAATTATATAACCAAAAAATATATTCCTTACGCATTGCACTTTGTCTGAAAGTAAATCTTACACCACCACTCAACCTTCGTTCAGCATGACCATCACCTAATAATGAACCTACTAAGAATGATATTATATCATTATGATGAGGGCCAATTCTCTTATCTGCCTTAAAATTAGGCAGAATAAAAGCTAAACATCCTTTGAGGTTAGAAAATGAAGATTTAATATATAAAAATGTAGGGCCAGGTAATAGAGACCCCGCGGAGTCATGTAATGCTATCAGATGCATTAAAGCTAGAGCTGCTAAAACAAAAGGTAGTACAAAATGTAGTGCAAAAAATCTGTTTAAAGTAGCGTTGTTCACTGAACAAAGATCTTGATAACCCCATTCTCTGAAAATACTTTAGCTTGGGTTTACAACTTTATACTTTCTTATATATAGGCGCTCCGCGTTAAAAATAAGTCTATAAAAAAAGCTAGAGCTGGCTGCTAAAGGAAGGATGCAGAAAACTCTCGTTATACTCAATAAATTTCTTTATTGTTGGGACTATATCATAATCTCTTACGCAGCGCTGTAGAAAAAAAACAAGAGTTTTTTTCTAGACATATTTAGTATTTACTAGGAATGTTTATTTTATCAGAATATCTAGGTATAGTACGTAGTTTTTTAATTCAAATTATATATTGGAGTTTTTTATTACCTAGTAATTTAACAGGTGCTCTATCTATAAACTTAATTACATTTTCTAGTGATCTAACACTTGAAACTTTCAGTTTGAAATTATTCGTTTTATCTTTATATACCTTAGGTGTTAAAGTTAAAAACTTACGTATAGCTAACACTAATATTTCACCATTAGTTTGACTAATATCAAAACTAGCTACATCATAATTATCAGGTTTACTTAGTTTGTACACACTAAAACAACCTTCAGCTTCCATAAATCCGACTAATCATGCTGAAAAGTAAGGTGTTTTTAAAATGGATTCCACAGTGTTGAAAGCTAGGCTAGGGCGAACATACTTAGGAATGTCGTTATATAAAACTGAAGTAGATAAAAGAATAGTTCTCATCCTTAGATAATCAAATTGTTTATTGGAAAAAAGGGGGTAGTTATCAAATATAGGTAATATATTGTTTATTAAGTGATCTTTTTTTCTAACTTTAAAATATACCATCTTACTTACGACACCAGAAACAAGAGTTCTATCTCTAAATCCTACAACACCTACACCTAATAAATCCTTTATTTTATATATAAGTTGAACATCTTTTATACTTAATTCTATACCTAGTTCGCATTGAAAATATACTCCCTTTTTGGATACAGTGAAAAATCCATCACCTTCAAACAAACCAACTAAGTATGCGTAAGTAAGATCATTTGCGTTTAGTCTCTGAGAAGCTTCAAGAGTAGTAAACTCTTTAACCCCGGCTGATAGACCCCTTGATGTAGGCATTTTTACGTATCTATATATAGGGACGTATCCTAATACTATTGGGGTTATTACAGCATTAAGCAAATTTTGCTGAACAACATTACTGTTGTTAGGCTCTTCAATGAATAATTGACTTAAGCCTCCTCACAGAAATTCGACGATATCACTACCAATTCAAGGAACGGCACTTACTAAGTTAGTAATACGATTATAGTAAGAACTTTGCCACCTTTTAAAAGGGGGACCGATTACTTATTTTAACATTAGTAACAAGATAATAGCCTATAGCTGTATATAATATAGATGCTAATATCTGTCCAGGGGAAATATCCCATCCAATAAATATAAAATACCTTATAAGCCATACGCACATGCAAACAGATATAATAAATTATATTTATAACTTGTATAAAAAAAACATATAACGACTCGGACCCATTAATAAACGACTATTTATTTGTGTTATACCCAATAACATTATTCCATTTCACGCGATTTATTCATATTAGACTTGATGAAAAGGATTTTATCTACTGCTTTTTTAGCAACCCTGTTTAAATGATCTTTTAACGAATTCAGCTACAGTCTTTCAATCCTTAAAATCCAAGGATTTCATTCCATATATTGCATATTTATCAAAAAAAGGTACAATTACATCATAAATATCTGAGAATTTATGTACATCAAAGTTAACTTCACCTCTATTAGTTACGTTTACCAAACCGCAATTAAAATAAGATGCTATACGCTCCATCAAAAGCTTGTCCTTTACATGTTGACATATATTAAATCTTAATTTTACTCGAAAACCAGTGCTATATTTAGAGTCTTTTTCTGCGTAAATAAAAAAACAACCATCACCAGCAGTGAAACCAGCTAACCAATATGGATTTATGTCTAATATATTTACTAAAGGTCTAGACACAGGTGATGTATTAGGAAATTCTGCTAATAATTCTTCAGAAACTCCTCTATTCATAGCTGCTTTAATGTTAATAATCCTTTGTAAACCTTCGTTGTTAAGATGTTGTTTTTGGTCCATCAATAATACTATTTGTTTAAAAAGTTCATAATCTGCTCTTTTTTTAGTTTGTAGAGGATATTTATCTAAATGTGGAATTATAACATCAACAAGACTTTTTTTGCTTTCTACTCAATCCCGAGAATTAGGGGGCGGTAACAGTATCAATACCTGTTATTTTCCCTACACCAAAAAAACCTTGCAGAGCTTTTATAAGCTCTATGTCTTTTTTATGAAGAGTAATTTTAAATACAGAGTTAGTACACCAACGGTTTGTATAATAGACTACAGTAGAAAATGAAGCTTCTGCATCTAGGGTTTTTTATTTATATATAAATAAAAAAAAAAAACCATCCAGAAACAAAATAAGGGTTTAACTCAAGTAACTTAGAATTATTATTATTAACAGTTGAATAATGACGAGCAAAGTGTGGTTTTTAGCGTTTTTTTTTATTAAATAAAAAAAAACGTGGAAAAATGATTGGATTTAATACAAGAAAAATGGTATGGTTTATTCTTCATTTTGTATTTGTCGATTATTATACTAGCCATCTCTATTTTATAGTTACAAATTATAAGTATAGAATAAGGTATATCTTGTTCTATTCACGGTATAGCACTTATGAGGTTTGTAATACGTATATTACCCATTAGCTAATAGTTTAATGTGGTTGTATTATAGGTAGAAGACTTAGGAAAGTAGCCTTTGATTCTTTTTACGCTTAGAGCTGATATTAAACCATCTTTATTTTTCACAGGTTTATTATCATTTAGCCGCTGTGTTATAGTATTATTACTTACATGTAGAGCTTTAGCACAAGAGACCCCATTAGTAAAATAAGAAATAGAGCCATTTAGAAAGATAATAAGTAGATCTTATATATTTATTTTCGGAGATTATTCTAGCTCTACCTTCAGAATCTATTAAAGGTTTTGATTTCATCAATAGATCTAATTCTCACTTAGTAGTCGTATCTAGAGTTAAGGAGTTAGTGTTAGTTGATAATCTGTTATTATTCATAGTATCAGCTAATTTAATCATGAATTCTCTACCCTTTTCTGTAAGATATTTACCCTGTAAGCAACTTTTAAAAAAGCTAATCTTCTAAAACACCTCGGTCGTCACGATGCAATGCAATTCTAAACACAAACTCAAATCCTACTACTAATCCTTCTTTATTTTTACGTGCTCGGAGTAAAAAACAAGACTCTGCTTCACAGATACCTACAAATCATTCAATAAATTCTGAATTTATTTTAGGTTTAAGTTTAGCTAATACTTCATATGAACCCTTATTCTAGCTCAACAGATGAAAACAATCTAGATGGAACCATTAAAGAAGTAATACTTAAACCTTAAAATCAACCCTGTCCCACAAACGTGCTAAAAGAGTCTAAATTAATATATACAATAAAATAGCACGAGAGATCCCCCAAAAATATTTTTTTCTTGTACTTTGGATAGTGGGAAGCTGAAGCGAAAAAAAAAGTTTTTTTTTTCGTTTACATTTGATAAACTAATAAGTTTATAGGTTACACTAAATTTTACAATTTAATGTTGGACTATCTATTTACTCTCTTCTTGTATTACAACCTCACCCTCACCAAACTAATATAAACAAGAAAGGAGGAAAAAAAAAGAAATATTATTTCTTTTTTTTTTAGAGCGTTAAAAAAAAGAAATATTATTTCTTTTTTTTTTAGAGCGTTAAAAAGGGTATAAAAAGGGTCTTTTTTTTTTCTACCTACTAATTTAAGTAAAACAGGGATATAAAGAAGAAAGATGTGTCACGTATAGTCTCTAAGGATCCCATTCCGCTAGGATCGATCCTAACCCGGTATACGGTTTCCTGCTGATTGTCCATTGTTATATCCTACCTACAGTCTAGCTAAGGTAAGCTAAGCTATTCACAAGAGAGGAGGGGGAAGAAAAAAAATTTTTTTTCTCTTGCTATAATTATTAACTATAATTTCGAATATTATAGTGTATAAGGGTTTAGGAGTTTCCAGCATATAGTGATATTTTTCAACTGCTATTACTTACTTAACAGTTGCCAAATCTTTAATTTGCTCATTCTAGCTTTGTGAAAAAGTTCCCCAAAAGCTTATAATGTTTAAAACAAGCAAACCCTGTGCAGTACACTTATCTTAGAGATAATCGTAATTTAATACAGTATAAAGCCTTGTGTCTCATTCTAAAAAAGAATGAAAAAAGATTCCGACTGTACATTAAGCAGCATTTCAGCCACCCACCAATGAACCAGTCTGTAGCGATAGTTTACTCTACCGACGGTCTTAATGCTAAACCAACATTTTTGACCAGTATACATCAGTGTGGCCAATGTATTATATACCTTTCTAAGTAGAATAAGTACTAATAGGGTTTTTAGTAAAAATTATTCCTATATTTAATACATGACTATATCTAGGTAATTAGACTTTAACTTTAGCTACAAGGTTAAAGTTTACTTTATGGTAGTAATTTGTATTTCATTTCTTTTATAATATATGGACTCACTATCTTTCTTAACTGAGCCATATATTCTTTTCCAACATAAATGGTATATTGAGAGGATACACCTGTAGATTGTATTGAAGCTTTTATTTCAAAATTATTATACAAAACTTGAACGAGTAATAATAAATCTGAATAAGAAAAGCTACTAGTAATTCATCTTAATCCACCAGATTCTTTTACACCACTATCCATTACTAAGATAGCTAAAGCCAAAGGAGTTAGATTATTCACTGAGGATTTAGGGATTACTTTTACACCCTCCATATATCAAATATTATGTATTATATCAAAACTAGTGTAAGAAAAAGTAGAAAACCTCAGAGTTTTAAGT
>CADEPE010169902.1:0-10392 GCA_902829205.1 Fraxinus paxiana | reverse complement strand
TGAGTATTAGATTTTTCAAAATCACTTGTTAAGGATTTCACTTTAGCTTCTAAGTTCTCATTAAAATGTTTCAACTCACTCAGATTTTTGGTAGAGTCCTGGAGGTCACCTATGAGTTTTTTCTCTCTCTTTCAAGTTCATTAACATTTTTCAGTACAATTTTATTGACCTTTGTTGATTTTAAAACTCTACTCAAATAATTCACGATAAGATTCAATAATATCAGGTTCATCCTCAGATTTTTCACTACGCTCTTCATTCTCAACATTTTCGTTCTCCTTATCAGATTCAATCTTAGCAATTGATGTGAAGGCCATAAAAAATTGTTCATCCTCACCACCAGAGGTATCACTCTGAGCACACGAATCTGATTCATCATCACTCAAGTTCACTACTAATGCCTTATGCCTTTCTTTATTCAAATTCTTCATCAAGTTAGGACATTCATTCCTATAGTGACCAAAACCCTAATACCCATGACATCTAATAGACTGAATTTTCTTATTAGAGGTCTTAGGGTTATTCGTCTCACGTTTATCTTTCGAGAATTTACTAGGGACATCATTTTTCTGTCTTGAGGATTTTTCCTATTCCTCATTACTTTATGGAATTTTTTAACGAAATAAATTATTTCGTCATCCCTAATGATTTCAACATCAGTTGACCCACTCTCTTCTTCCCTAATAGTGTTCATGGCTATGGATTTAACAATTTTCGGTTGAGATATGGTGAGTTCATAGGTTTGAAGATATCCTACGAATTCCTCTATCTTGACAGCATCTAAGTCCTTACTTTCTTCAATCGTGGTGATCTTAGGTCTAAACATTTCAGGACTCAGGGATCTTATCTCCTAAGTTGAACTCGAATTTACTATATCATTAAGCTTCGCATAGAATTCATCAAACAATTGATCGTCCTTCATTCTAATTTTTTCAAACCTAGAGGTCAACATTTGCAGTTTAGAGTTTTTAACAGTTTTAGTTCCCTCGTGTGTGGTTTCTAATATATCTCAAACTTCTTTAGCAGTTTCATACATCGATACTCCCCTAAACTCTTCACCAGACACAACCATGAACGGTGCATGAAGGCCCTTATTGTTTCAGTTACACTCGGCTAAATCATCTTTAGTCTAAAGTGAAATATCAGTGGGTGTAACTACACCAACAATACTGGTTGAAGGTGCAGTCCACCCAGTTTGAACGTTAATCCAAATACGCTAATCCAATAGTTTAAGGAAGACTCTCATTCGAACTTTCTTATAAGTATAGTTGCTTCCGTCGAAAAATGGAGGCATGGACAAAGACTGACTCATCTAGAGTAATTTAAGGGTCAGGACACGAAATCAGGCTCTGATACCAATTGAAATAACGAGATTCGACCCAAACTATACTTAGATGGGGGTGAACATGTGATTGTGCGGAATTAAAACTTAATAATTAACTAGCAACAAGTCATTATTAATTATCTCTAGATGGTTAATCAAACAAGTCAATTTTTCTAAGTTGAATTACCGCAGTTATATGATAGCAATAAATAAACACCAGGAATAATTATGGAGAAAACCCAATTGGGTAAAAACTTCGGACACTTTTTCAGTCAACAATCCACTATAAACGAATTAGAACTTACAGTCCGCCAAACACCACTAGTACTTTCTAACCTCTTGACTGCAATTCCCACATCTCTCCTAGATTGCGAGCTTCTGCACCAACTCTCAATTGCAGTTTTCAAAGTCATCATTGATTGCGCGCTCCTACAACAACTCTCGATTTTATGAATTCGTTTATCTCCTGTGGATCAACGAAGAACTCCACGTTCTCCAATAATTGAAACTCTAGTCACATTCCCTTGATCTTCAGACATTTGATAGATGTGTATGGAGTAGCAATTTGGTATTTGGATTATGGATTTGATGTTTTTCAACCAAGAACAAATCAAGTATGAAGGTTGAAAGCTGATTTATGAAGAGGATATGGAGAGTGTATGATTTCTCAATGTTCAACCTTAAAGAAAAAACGTTTAGAAACGTTCTGGTATTTATATGTGGGTTAATGAATGAATGGGCCGGATAAGAAGCCTTAAAAAACGAATTAAAAACTTTCCGGATAACTTTGTCGCTCGAGTGAATGTTGAACGACAGGTGAGCGACGAATTGTCACTCGAGCGAAGGTATGGCAACAAGCAGGCGACGATATTTCTATTTCTGCCGCTCGACCAAGGTCTTGGCGACAGTCTTGCGAAATTGCGGTGCCGTTTTTCCTATTTTCCATTTTCGAACTCTAGACCTAATACAACTCAATTTCTACTTTTTGTAACTTACTCCTTGACTTTTACAACATATTAATGTAAGTCACTTTTGTTCACAGCACTGCCAATTATATAAAAAATCTAACAATTTCCAAACTATATATTTATGAACTTGGAGTTACTCAGCATGGAGTATTTGATTCATTGAGTTAGAGAAAATTAAATATGATTAGAAAGAGAAATATATGAAATATTTTTGTTAACATATTAAACATATCCTAAGAGCATGTTTGGTACGAAATAACACTGTACGCAAAATAAATTAATTATGATGTGATTTGAACTTCCTTCTCTTTCCTAATCATGCAAAGTATTATCAGTTTAATATATGTTTGATAAGGTAAATTAGAATTCTTAGGTCATAATAGAAAATATAAAGAATCTAAAATTTTGTCTATAAGTAAAGTTTAATACTATTTACCAAGCACGCACTAAATGTCTTAAAATTATGGGTTAATAATCATTATTATATGGTATTAATTTTTTTCTTCTTTGAGAACTTGAAATATAGTGGCTTACGGTGTCGAATAGCTCGTGCACTTGTAAGATGCTAGGTTAAAATCATAAGCATGTTTGAGAAGTGTTTATAAATGTGTAAATTCTAAATCAATAAAAATGTATGGTGAATAAGTAAGTAGTACTTTTGGATTCTTCAAAATGTGTGAGTAAAAAGAGGTATGAGTGTTCATAAATAATTTATACACGTGAAGCAAATATAGTCTAATCTTAATTAGATGACATCTTGATGAGTTCGAAATCGTGAACAAACTAATTTTTATTTACCTTAACCTAAATGAAACATACTAGTTAAATCCTGAAGGTCATTAGTTGGAAGAAAAGGGTTAATGGAGAGTAGATTAAAAGGGAAAAAAAAACCTGACAATTGCTCACAGCATTAGCATAATGATGATAATCATCATTTCTTAAGCATACAAATGGCACGCGAAACCCTAAAAACTCTCTATCTCGTCTTTTTCCTCTCCACTTTAACCTACTTAGTTCCAACAACTCCCACTTTTCATCACTAATCAAAGCACCAGAAAGTTAACGCATACTGCCCATTATTACAAGAAAACGACGTGCGCACATATACACAATACACAATCCAAAGATCAATAAAAAGATAGCACTGGAGTCCAAAATTTGCTTGCAGAAAGGACCCCTCCACTCACTGTGACCAATGGGACCCTTGATTTATGATTTAAGCTTCACAAGTGCTCCAAGAAGTGTACATGATCCGTTTTTCAAGTATTTATATTCTACGACATGCATTATATTGTCTGCATTTTTTGTGGATATGATAAAACTTTTGGAGTTTCGATTCTATAATGAGTCCAATAGTAGAAGAGGGCCCTGAAGTTTTTTGAAGGGCTGGAGGAATATGGTTGGTTGGAGTTTTCTGATTGGTCTTGGGTTTCTTCAAAGTTTTCTTCTCTTTTTATCCACAATAATCTCAAGCATGATCCTCCCCATTCTTCATTATCTCTGCCTTAACTTCGTAGAATAGATGTGTAAGTTTGCTTTACCTTTGACAAGAGTGATGAATGATTGACTTCATTTTAATCCTTAAGTTGATGGGATTATTTCATCAACAAATAAATACACTGAGAAGTGGTTGACAAAAGATGAGTTAGAAACTGTACACTTTTATCCAGGAGGATCCCCATCAAAAGGAAATAATCTAGCTACGAGCCTAATTGAGACTCAAGTATAGGTTTAACAGTGGGTCTTAAAAATCAAGAAGCAATTCGCTTCCAATAGATCGAGCACCGAAAATCTGTCATTTGTACGTATGAGTCACGGGTTCATGGTACAAACGGTGCCTTTCTATCTGAAATAAGATTAAGCTATAGATGATTTTGGATACATCAAAAGAGAGAGAGAGAGAGAGAGAAATGATCTAATGTACTATTTACTTCTAAAATATGGCCAAGCACTGGATTCACCGTAAGCTAGTTCAGCTAGCTATCACAAACACCAAGTATCCAATTAAGAAGATGATTACACGAATCACAACTCTGAGCACACAGAATTTTGTTTTTATGCTAAATACTAAGGCTAATTTGTAAACTTATTTTTGTTCTAGTGGTTTGGTGTAGCTCTTCCTAAGTTTTTTTTCTTTTTATTCTTCATATTAATAAAAACATAACCATGGACGGTTTAATAAAAAAAAAATTAGACAATGTTTGAGAAGTTTTATAAACAGTTACAATATAATTATATAAAAATGAATGATAAATAAATGGATAGTAGTTGTGAGTCTCTCGAAATATATTAATAAAAGTGATTTAGTGTTTACAATTAATAACTTATAAATATGAGAAAAACATAGGTGTAGATAAAGATTTGTATGGTGTGGAGTGGAGTGGAGTGGATGGCGCGGAAGTATTTAAAATAGCATCGACATGTGATGGTCCATAATTAGGTGCTTGTCACGACACATGCATGTTGATGTTCTCTAAGCTGTCATGTGCCAGTGATTACATAAATAAATAGTAACGTTATTCGTAGTAAAGACTATTTCTATGTAGCATACATGAAACTCTATTAATGCATCAAATCACAAATCGTCACATGTATATTACGTAGAGCAATGACCGATAATTTTCACTACGAATAGCATTACTCTATAATAAATAGGCTCAAAGTAGAATATTTGGTCATCATATCATTGTATTTATATTAAGCCACTGCTTAATGAGGATTAAAATTAGATTTTTGATAGATTTTGATAAAAGTTGATGGAATGTGCAGTTAAAAAGTTGTAGGACCCATGAAATATGTGATTAAAATTAATTATTGACTTCACTTTGATTAAAATCAAGGTTTTAATCCGTACCAAAAAGAGGCTAAATATAACACTCCGAGCATTCATATATTTTCGTTTAGGACTTAATTGAAAAGATTTAAAACTCTAAAGACCAAAATGGGATCTTTTCATTCTTGACGGACTTAAGTGAAATCTTCGAAAGATAACACAACTAAAATCTAAATACCAATGAGAACAGTGTTTCTCTTGGTTTAAATCATAACCTCTCTAAGCTTAAGATCATTTATGGTATGTCTGTATTTAAAACTTTTGGGATCTTCAATCAAGTATTGAAGAGGCATTTCACATATTGTGGTCAACTTTAAGTATCTATTGAGCTATATGATTAATATATAGTACAACTTTGGATTTTATTTACATGATAAGTTTTGAAAATAAATTTTCCAAAACTTTGAATTTAATTTTTATGTTTGATCAGAAGTTTTATAAACAAATTACGGTATAATTATATAAAAATGAATGATAAATAAATGGATAGTAATTGTGAATATCTCAAAATATATGAACAAAAGTGACTTAAGTGTTTATAATTAATAACTTATAAATATGAGAAAAACATAGGCTTAGATAAAGATTTGTATGGTGTGGAGTGGATGGCGCGAAAGTATTAAAATAGCATTGACATGTGATGGTCCATAATTAGGTGCTTTTCACGACACATGCATGTTGACGTTCTCTAAGTTGTCATGTGTCAGCGATTACAGATATGAAAGAGTAATTTTATTCGTAGTAAAGATTATTGATAGTCGTTCTATACATAGCATACATGTAACTCCAATAATGAATCAAATCACAAACCTCCACATGTATATCACGTAGGACGACGATCGATAATCTTCACTACGAACAACGTTACTCTATAATAAATAGGCTCAAAGTAGAATATTTTGTTATCATATCATTGCCTTTATATGAAGCCTAGATTTGATGAGTATTAAAATCAAATTTTTAGTAGATTTTGATAAAATTTGAAGAAATATGTTGTTGAGAAGTTGTGGGATCCTTGAAATATGTGATTAAAATTAATTATTGACTTTCACCTTGAATAAAATATGAATTTTAATCCGTACCAAATATGGGCTAAATATAACACTATGAGCATTCATATATTTTCGTTTAGGACTTAATTGAAAAGATTTAAAACTCTAAAGACCAAAATTGAAACTTTTCATTCCTGAGGGGCTCAAGTGAAAACTTTGAAAGATAACACAACAAAAATCTAAATACTAATGAGAATAGTGTTTCTCTTGGTTTAAATTATAATCTCTCTAAACTTAAGATCGTTTATGGTATGTCTGTACTTAAAACTTTTGGGATCTTCAATCGAGTATTGTAGAGGCATTTCGAATATTATGGTCAGCTTTAAGTGTCTATTGAGCTATATGATCAATATATAGTACAACTTTGGATTTTATTTACATAATAGTTAAATTTTTCGAAACTTTGGATTTAATTTACATGTTTGAGAAGTTTTATAAATTGTTTACATTATAATTATATAAAAATGAGTGATAAATAAATGGATAGTACTTGTGAATCTTTCGAAATGTGTTAATGAAAGTGACTTAAGTTTTTATAATTAATAACTTATAAATATGAGCAAAACATAGGCTTAGATAAATATTTGTATGGTGTGGAGGGGATGGCACGGGAGTATTATGGTCTATAATTAGGTGCTTTTCAAGACACACATGTTGACGTTCTCTAAGCCATCATGTGTCAATTATTACATATAATAAAGAGTAATGTTATTTGTAGTAAAAAAAATGTTGATAGTCGTCCTACATGACATACAAATAACTCCATTATTGCATCAAATCACAAACCTCCACATGTGTGTCACGTAGGGCGATGGTCGATAATTATTACTACGAACAACATTACTCTATAAGGCTCAAAGTAGAATATTTTGTTATCATATCGTTGCCTTTACATTAAGCCCCTGTTTGATGAGTATTAAAATCAAAATTTTAGTAGATTTTAATAAAAGTTGATGAAATGTGTGGTTGAAAAGTTGTGGAACCCATGAAATATGTGATGAAAATTAATTATTGACTTTCACTTTGATTAAAATCTGATTTTAACATTACCAAACAGGGGCTAAATATAACACTTTGAGCATTCATATATTTTCTTTTAGACTTAATTGAAAAGATTTAAAACTCTAAAGACCAAATGGAAACTTTTCATTCTTGAGGGACTTAAGTGAAATCTTTGAAAGATAACACAACAAAAATCTAAATACCAATGAAAACAGTGTTTCTCTTGATTTAAATTATAATATCTCTAAGCTTAAGATCGTTTATGGTATATCGGTACTTCAAACTTCTGGGATCTTCAATCAAGTATTGAAGAGGCATTTCACATAATGTGGTCAACTTTAAATGTCTATTCAGCTATATGATTAATATATAGTACAACTTTGGATTTTATTTACATAATAATTTTCGAAAATAATTTTTTCAAAACTTTGGATTTAATTTACATGTTTAAAAAGTTTTATAAACAGTTTACATTATAATTATATAAAAATGAGTGTTAAATGAATGGATAGTACTTGTGAATCTTTCGAAATGTGTTAATGAAAGTGACTTAAGTTTTTATAATTAATAATTTATAAATATGAGCAAAACATAGGCTTAGATAAACATTGCCTTTATATTAAGCCCTTATTTGATGAGTATTAAAATAAGATTTTTAGTATACTTTGATAAAAGTTGATGAAATATGTAGTTGGAAAGTTATGAGACCCATGAAATATGTGATTAAAATTAATTATTGACTTTCACTTTGATTAAGAACTGGGTTTTATTCCGTGCCAAACAGGGGCTAAATATAATGCCCTAGGCATTCATATATTTTTGTTTAGGACTTAATTGAAAAGATTTAAAACTTTGAAGACCAAAATGGAAACTTTTCATTCTTGAGGGACTTAAGTGAAATCTTTGAAAGATAACACAACTAAAATCTAAATACCAATTAGTGCAGTGTTTCGCTTGGTTTAAATCATAACATCTCTAAGCTTAAGATCAATTATGGTATGTACTTAAAACTTTTGGGATCTTCAATCTAGTATTGAAGAGGCATTTGACATATTGTGGTCAACTTTAAGTATCTATTGAGCTATATGATTAATATGTAGTACAACTTTGGATTTTATTTACAAAATAATTTTTTCTAAATTTTGAATTTAATTTTCATGTTTGAGAAGTTTTATAAACAATTTACAGTATAATTATATAAAAATGAATGATAAATAAATGGATAGTACTTTTGAATCTTTCGAAATATGTTAATGAAAGTTACTTAAGTTTTTATAATTAATAATTTATAAATATGTGCAAAACATAGGCTTAGATAAAGATTTGTATGGTGTGGCGTGGAGTGGATGGTGCTAGAGTATTTAAAATAACATTGACATGCAATGGTCCATAATTAGGTGTTTTCATGACACACAAATGTTGACGTTCTCTAAGCTGTTATGTGTTAGTTATTACATATAAGAAAGAGTAATTTTATTTATAGTAAAGATTATTGATAGTCTTCTTACGTGACATACATGTAATACTGTTAATACATCAAATCACAATCCTTCACATGTATGTCACGTAGCGCAACAATCGATAATTTTCACTACGAACAGCATTACTCTTTAATAAATACGCTCAAAGTAGAATATTTTTGTTATCATATCATTGCCTTTATATTAAGCCCTTGTTGGATAAGGATTAAAATAAAAATTTTAGTATATTTTGATAAAAGTTGATGAAATATGTAGTTGAAAAGTTGTGGGATCCATGAAAATGTTATTAAAATTAATTATTGACTTTCACTTTGATTAAGATTTGGATTTTAATTCGTACCAAACATGGGCTAAATATAACGCTATGAGCATTCATGTATTTTCGTTTAGGACTTAATTGAAAAGATTTAAAACTCTGATGGACACTTTTCATTCTTGAGGGACTTAAGTGAGATATTTGAAAGATAACACGACTAAAATCTAAATACCAATGAGAGTAGTGTTTCTCTTGGTTTAAATCATAACCTCTGTAAGCTTAAAATCGTTTATGGTATAGGCATACTTAAAACTTTTGGGATCTTCAAGTATTGATGAGGCATTTCGCATATTGTGGTCAACTTTAATTATCTATGGAGCTATATGATTAATATATAGTACATACCTAATAAACTTTGGATTTAATTTACATATTAATTTTAGGAAATAAATTTCAATCTTTTTGCCTTGCACCGGTGGATAGGATTACTGCAGTGTAATTCATCTATTCAGTGCAAAGTATTTTTGCAATCGTAGTTGGTATTCATGATATTTATTCTTTTGTTCCCTATTTGGATTATGAACTCATAAATTTATCTTTTTTTTTTTTGGTGGTCGTAGAGATATTAGAAAAAGGTTTGATATGTGCAATCTCATTTATTCAAAAACATGGTTAATGGCATAAACGCAGAAATTTAGCCAATTTCAAGAATTTTTCCTATTTTTATTTTATTTTTATCTTCGTTTATCGTTGAATTGTGCTGCTTTTATTTCCAATCTTTATTCTTAAGAATGTTATTATATATATATACACTTTTTTGTACATTAGAAGTGGCTGGACTACATTAAAATTTTTGTGTTTTATACCATGTATTGATATTCATGCAATCTCTACTGAATTGAGCAGACTCTTCTGAAATTAATGTTGGTGACATTTTTGCGCATCTGACGTTGCGAAAAAAGGATTTATACAATAAGCACCACCGAGAGCTGTATTTTAGGTGAAAAGACGCAGCTAGTAAATTCTGGCGCGTATTGAGTTTTGTAAACCCAGTTTATTTGTGGCTAATGTAAAATATGTTGCATTTTATCAACATAGAGTTTTATTTGATATACTTAATTGCCGGGTTGTGATGTCAATTTCAGTTCAGTAGTGGGGCAATGATGATACTTGGGCTGGGTCGGGTCGATTTTTACCCAAATCTAACCGACTCGGTTCGGGCTGGATCAACAATTATTTATTATTTTTTCTCTTTTTTCGATTAGTTTCAAACTGTCAAATGAATTCTTATTTGCCTGAAACAAAATCAGAAAAAGTTTAATATTTTTTTTTCATGTTGACGATAGTTTGTCATTTTCATAAACTATGTTATCGTAAAAAATTTAACCAAAACAAGGTAATTTAATTAAATACATACTAATGAAACTAAACAAAATAAAAATAGCCATCAAACATGAAAAGAAAATTTAAATATTA
>CADEPE010169608.1:0-10213 GCA_902829205.1 Fraxinus paxiana | reverse complement strand
CCCCGTTTGGTACACATTAAAATCTTTTTTCTCATTCTTCTACTCATTTTCAATCACACATTCTTAAAAAAAAAATATTTTTCATCACATCAATAACTTATCTTTCCTTTTCAACCACACATTATCCATCAATCTACTATTCTAATACATTCTTTCAAAATAACGTGGCTCAAACACAAATTTGCATGTTTTCGACGTGCTTCCAAATTTCTATGATTTTCCATGTGAATGAGGTAGACAAGAATTTTCCGACCTTCTTAATATTAGTTAGTTTTGAAATTTTATAATTTCCATCTTTGGTTTATCATTTTCTAATTTTATTATAATATTTAAATATAAATAGTGTGAGAATGTTGTTACATTTTGATATAAATTTTGTTTAAAAATACAAATTTTCATATTTACACATTTATTTTTTTGTTGACGTAGGAATTCGCAGCCGCTACACCTATAATAGCGTACTGTGTAAATCTCGCTCCATGTGCAGCAGCCCGCAAATTACACATGAGAGATAAACCGCACTAGGCATGCCCGGTGCGACGAGCTCGACTGAAGAAGTGTTGGCAGGGGATTCGAACGGTGACATTCGATCTCTACGTTCACATGTTCCACCAACTTGACCACACCCCCTAAAGGGTTATTTACACATTTATTAATTGAAGATACAATGGTGCGTGAATGAAATTATATGAGTAGGATTATTAATTATAATGTTAGTAGAGATCATCATCTAGTTTAATAGAGACCACCGATTTATTTCTTCAAAAACTTTTAAAAATATCTAAAACCTACGTTTATATTCACTTTTTGTCAAGGGATGATTTTCACATTGAATAATGATTAGATTATTAACTAATATATAATGGATTATGCTACTATTCTTAACAAGGTTAATGATCTTTTTGAGATGAAACCACGTCTCTATTTGATATTATTTGTTATCAGAGCTAGTAATCCGTTAAGAAACTCAAACGAACCTTTAGTTCTCAAATCTCAAATATATCTATCAAATGCAGAATTTATCTCTTTTAACACTTTTTATTGATCTGAAATGACCAATGATGCAAAACCATGGCAGCCAATAATCTCAAAAAGAAAGCACAGAGATGTAGATAAATAATACAACACTTTCGCATAGTCTTTCTTTTTCACACTTAGAAAAAAAAGAAAAAAAAAAAAAGTTAAGAATCCACTAACTCACCAAGCAAGAATTTAAGGTATCGAGGTATGATGAAATGGGACCAAAGGCAGCATCATGTTACAGGAAGGGAAATTAATCAAACAAAAAGTTTACTGTTATTGAGGTCACAAATTAATAAAACAAATAAATAAATAAATAAAACAAACTGACAAGGTTTATGATGCCGACTCCATCGTTTTCGTTTGAGACAGACTAGTGGGTCAAACCTTACAGGATATAGCAACTAAATTATGTAATCCTGTCTCATTTGTGATATCGGTGAAAATTATTAAGGACGTATTTGTCGGAGTTTTTATTTTTGCTTTTACTTTTCACAGTGAGAAAATTATCTAACCTCTTCTAGCGAGACAAAGAATTTTAAGTAAATTATTCTAACAAAAGCAATTTGTCTTTTTAAAATACCTACCAAACAGACCCTAAAATATTCATATGGAAAGAAAAGCAGATTCCTTCTTATGCTCTAGGTCTTATGTCTACACATTATATACTGGAAAACATGCTATAATATTATAAATAGAAAGGAGGAGGTATATTCTTTAAGGCTTAAACTAATCGCATATTTTGAGGTGAGAGAGGGATGGAGTTTACTCAAGAGAATATGTTAGATGAGTTAATGGCTCCAAAGAGAGACAGTTGGACCAGTTTTCCGACTGAAATGAATGAGTTCCTGCCATATGGTTGGAACTTTGCACCATTTGATCAAACCCCAGATTTGTTAGCATCGAACGCTTCACTTTTGGGACTCATTTCACCACAAGAATTCAGTTATTCTTATCATGTGGGAGGATCCCAACCTTTTCTTGATACTTTCTTGGCGCCGGAGTTGGAGTCGTTCTATGAAAATAATTACACTGCACTAACTGCAGATATCGAAAATGGAGAACTTGAGTTTCTTGGCAATGGTTTCGAAGAAGGGATGAGCAGCTATAGTAGTGTTGACACTGCACAAACTCAAGCAAATATGGCTGTTTCTAACATAGGTTTGTGTAGAGAGAGAAAGGGCAAAGGTAAGAAGATCGATGGCCAACCCTCAAAAAATCTAATGGCAGAAAGGAGGAGAAGAAAGCGACTCAACGATCGCCTTTCCATGCTTCGATCAATTGTACCTAAGATCAGCAAGGTAAATTAACATTATCATTAAATTATAATTTGTTTAGTTATTAATTTAACAAATATGTCATAATATGCAGATGGATAGAACATCCATACTTGGAGACACCATAGATTATATGAAAGAGCTTCTTGATAAAATCAACAAGTTGAGGGAAGATGGGAAGGATGAGAATCTGAATCAGATGGCAAACTTTGAAGATCTAAAGCCAAAAGAAATACAAGTGAGAAATCACCCTAAGGTATGCAATTAAAGTTTCATTTTGTTATATACTATTCGAAAGAAAAAAAACGAAGCTACTATTCATTATTATCCGCACCATTTTCAGTTTGAAGTAGAAAAGACAGACCAAGAAACCCGAATCGAGATATGTTGTGCAGCAAATCCAGGGTTACTGTTATCGACAATCAGAAAGCTAGAATCAATGGGACTTGACATTCAACATTGTGTTATAAGCTGCTTCAATGATTTTTCACTGCAAGCTACATGTTGCGAGGTAGACCATTCACTTAAATATCCTAATATTTGTTAAGTATTTGGTTTAAAACTTTACCTTATTAAAGAGGACACGGTGTTTTTTTTTTTTTGGGTATTTTGTTTTCAACGCGTTCCCTCACGTACTTGTGTTCATTATTATCTTCTTATGGCTTCAGGCAGCTGAACATCGATTAATTGTTAGTTCCGAAGGTGTAAAGCAAGAATTGTTTAGAAATGCAGGTTTTGGAGGAAGACCCCTATAGAATTTTTTGATGGCAAATAGATCTGGATGCTGAAAGAACTGGATTTATGTACGTTCTTGGCAATCAATTTCTTTATGTTTTAATAATTTTTTGTTCTTAATCATTGGATTAGATTTACGTCATTAGTTATATAAAAAAATTATGAGTTGTAGAATGTTTTTCGTGGACGCAATAATAATATAGAATGATTTTGCCGTATTGTGGAAACATAATTTAGCAATTACTAAAAGTTGTTCTCGTAAGATTCTAGGAAAGTGACCATAATATATTGTTCGACTAGTTGGTAGCAAAGCTTCAAACAAAGGGGAATATATGATGTAAGTGATAATGACTCCTTTTCCCCATTTGTGGACATGCTAGCGTGTTTTGTGCAACATGAGAATAGAGAAGAAATGGGGATATCAAATTTGGGATGAGAAATGATACGACGACTAATCTCAAAATCGAGCCATGGAGCGGGCTGACTTGCAAACGACATCTTGTGGGTCATTGAGGCCCGTCCTGCTGCTTTTGCAGCAATGAATTTCCAATTGCTGCAAATGCAGCGAGGCCGCTGCCGTCAAATCAAAATTATGAATCTCAAGCAGCCTTTATGTTTTGAGACTAAAAATCTTGAATTTTTATTGTTTTTCTCTATTTGAAAATGTCACAATTTCTGCCTATCTAATCCTAGCAAAATTAACAACTTGCCCCTTCACATAAAATTCATTCTGAGTGAGACTAATGGCAATTATGTCTTTATGCTTCTTGCGCAATCAGAAACCACTGGGTCCCACTAACAAGAAAAGGTCTAAAAAAAAATGAATTCTCTATTGGACCAAAACGCCTACTCTACGGGGGCTCAATATTTTGAAATCTCCCCATAACTTTGGACTTATTTTTTCTCGTATTTGTAATCTGTTCGGTATCCATTATACGATTGTTCGTTATAATATGTGTATGTTGCAATTCTGAAGGGTAGCTCAATTGATCAGATTTTGGGTTTGCTCCCCAATGGTCACCGGTTCGAGTCCCCTCAGGACCACTGAGGTGAGTATCCGACTGTAAACTTTAGAGTCCCGTGAAATTAGTCGAGGTAAGCGCAAGTTGGCCCGGACATCCACGGTTATCCAAAAAAAAATAAAAATGTGTGTATGTTGCAATTGCCCGAATCGCATACAAGTAATAAAATGGATTAAAGAGTCTGAATTGTTGGTTCCACGAAAAATGACCATTTAATTACACAATAGTTGATTCAATTTTAACAATGAAACACACGATAAGATTTGATTTTGAAAATAATAAAAATAATTTTAAATTCAACAAAAATAAGTGAATCTAAAAATTTCCTAAAGTTTGGATGACAAAATGGTTAGGATTCATGATGTCACTTAATCGTCGCTTAAGTCATTTCACAACAAACAATTTAACAAATTTCTCATTTAATATGTTAGACTTGATTTCTCTATTTTAATCTCCTCTCTCAAATTAAACAAATCATAATCGATTGGTTTAACCTACTAGATCTGTATGTCGATTAAAATTCAATGGATTGTATTAATTCTTTGCGAAAAATAATTCAATTGGTCATCAAGGATTAGGAGTATATCTCTATTTCATATAAAAATTAAGAGTATTTACTACTTGGTCTAAAATGCATTGTATTCGCTCAAAAAATTTACAAATCGCTCAACACAATTATGTAGTGGCCAAATAAGTGAAAATCATTAAATACAATAGTAAAAACACATGAATATGTATTTTAACATTAAAGAGCAAGTATTGAAATTAATCAAACAAAGTTAAGCTACATAATTATCCCAACCTCGATAAGTATTGAAAGAAATGACAAAAATGAGAACAGTTAGAAAAATATATTATAAGTTGGAGAAAACAATGGACAAAATAGTGGACAATATGTAGAACCCGTCTCTTGGTTGGATTCTTGAAAAGTAGATGGTTTGGTCTGGCTATTTCTCCCAAAATCTCTCCACTTTCTTGATTTTTCTCTCTCCCTTTGCCTTCTTTTTGCCCTAACGTGCCCTCAATGATATGGATAATAGATTTTAGGCCTTTAAAACCCTCGGAATCATGCCTAAAAGATTTCCCAAAATACCCCTAAGAAACCTCGAAAATAAAATAGAAGCCACAAAAAATCCTCCCACATATGCCCATGCCCACGCATGGGTATGCATAGACATGTGATAAATATACGAGCATTGCTATAAAAACAGGTTCAATGACAAATTTTCAAGCAAATTGACACTTAATGAATTCTTATTGGAAGTTAAAAAAAATAATACAAAACATTGTCAATCAGGGGCTGAAATGGAACAGGCTCCTGTCACTGAGCCTGTTCGTTTGGCTTTTTCCTAAATATCTCATGCATTCCTCGTTTAATTGCTTTCCATTCCTCCAGTATTTGTGCGATAGGTTCCTCAACTTTTAATTCGTACATTTTGGTCCCCATATTTTGACTTTTCTTTCTATAATACCCTCAAGAAATAAATCCAAGGTCCTCAACTTTTAGTACTTCGATCCCCAAGTTCAAGTTTTTCTGCACTTTTAGTCTTTTTTTTTTCTCTTTTTTTGCATTGTTCTCCTTCAAGCTGGGAATTTTTACTTACAAAGGCAATATTTAAACGATTGTGAATAGAAACTCGCTAATTTCATCAATATTTAACTTGTTTTAGGCTTCCAATAAGTATGTCAAAACACACTTATAAACTACTTAGAAAAAATAGTTCTCGATTTCCATTATACTACTTAGAAAAAGAGTTCTTACTCTCTATTCTCTTAATTCCATTTTTGCATTTACCTAATTTATACAATGGCTAGCTCATCATCTTCATCTAACGAAAATGTTATTAGGTTTTTTTTTTTTTAGATTTTTCAAATATTCAACAAAAGAGCAAATTCCCTTGCTTCGTTCCGTAAAATGAAACAACATCTGAAATTATTAATCCAAAATTATGCAGGTACGTTAGCCTCTGATTCGATGTAACTTTAAAAAAAAAAAAAAAAATTAGCACTGCACAAATTATGATGCATATTTTACACGTAGTTTTAATTAATAAAACATTTGCTTCTCATTTTTTGGTAAATAATAATATATTATTGCATCTGCAACAGTTTATTTTCTCTGTTCTTTCCGACAAAGCTTTTGAAATAGATTATTATGTTCGTAGTTTACAGCTAATGATACATGTTGTGACTCAATTATTGGATATCAATTATGTAAAATAGGAGGGCGAAGTTTGAAATATCGCAACGTAAACGCTGATTTCACGGGACTTTTTTCATAATGTTGAGAATTTTTTGGTTATATGTTGAATTTTCTTTATATTATTTTGTTGGGGGAATTAGTGTATATTGTTTTGAAGGTGTGTAGAACTTTTGACAAACAAAAGGAGGATTGTAGAAACCAAATATGGAAAAACAAGGAAAGAAATGGGAACAAAGATCCGAGACAAGTGTTTAACAATGTCTTTAAGGCGAATTTGTCCCTCAACGGTGCTAACGGATATTTGGCAATTGTCTCCTGAAATATAACAGAGAACTCCTTGTAGTATAAGCACTTCAAACTACAAGGGCAAGACGAACCAAAAATAGAATTTCCCTCGACCAATAATGGTTTTATATGCAAGAAAGTGAGTGATTTTGTAAGAGTTTTTGATGCAAGAATCGTGTAGAATGATATTGGATGACTTAATGGAGTCCAAGGGGTCCAATTTTTAGAATGGGGGGATTATGGTTGGAGAGAAACTCCCCAAAACTCAGCATTTTCCATAAAAGGCTGCAGCCTTCCTTGACACTTGTCAGTGCTTGCTTTGGCGTTCAAGCGCCAAAAGCAGTGACTCGGCACTCATCGATGCCAGGATGGCACTTGAGCACCAGTCACATATGCTGAAAATTCCCTTTTTTTCCTTCCAGCTTTGAACATCAATTTCTCATTCATTGAAACCTATTTTTGAAATTTTAAATATACTACAGTTATCTACTCGACGAGCACAACAAATTAGTTTATTTACTTTCGTAATTTGACTATCGAATCAAGTTCGAATATCTGACCGAAGTTGTCTGGTGGGTCGATTTATCCAGTGGTGGACGAGTCGAGCCTAATTAGCTTGCCTTATTAACATTTCTATTTCGAACTAGAGGATCTTTTGCTGTGAGAATGTTCTACTGTGCACGAGTCATGTATGTTATCAAAATAGATTACTAAAAAAATTAGACTTAATTAATCTAAAAGTAAAACCCGCCAATTGCAACCAAAATTGGTCGGTTCACACTTATTTAATTATTGCAACGAGCGATTCAATCACAACTGGACTTCAACTGGATCCTTTATCTTTTTCAAGCAAATGCTTTAAGGGTCTGCTTGGGAGTTTCAGTGTACCGCTTAAGCATTTTTGAGAGGATCGATTTGAGTGGTCTTAGTAGGAATTTTAAAAACAGTCTAACATATACTTGAGAGTTTATTATCTACCGATTTTGAAATTTTTTTTAAAAAAATAAAAATACATGTATATCTCTGAATGAAATTTTCAGTTTATAGTTTTTTGTATGAATTTTTTTACTCACAAGTGATATTTTATTTACAAATGTTAATATTTAACTTAAAAATTAAATAAAGTTAAATGTTTACTTAAATTTTAAGTTAATATTTTTTTACCTATAAGTAACTTTTTATATTTTATAAGTAAATTTCTATCTTATTAGTAGAATTTTTATTTTATACACAAAAAATTCTTACATAAAAGTGATTTTTTAATTATAATAGTTTACTTATAAGTATTTTTTAATTATAATGTAATTTTTGCTTATGAAAATTATTTTAGTTAATGTATTTTTATTTACAAGTTAGTTTTAAAGAAAATATGTTGATTGAAAAAAAAAATTATAAAGGGTAAAATTATAAGTGAATATGAGAAATTGTCAAAACTCGCCAACTTGGTAGGTTAAGGGAACCGGCCAAAATTACACTACACGGGTTCTGGGTGATTTTTAAACCATAAAAATCAGTACCTTAAGAAACTAGCAATCACTAGTTTTTCCAATCTCTCATAAATAGTGTCACCCAAAATCAATCAAACTCGAAGAAATAAAAACTCCCAAGCAGACCCTAACTGATTTTTCTAACATTAATTGTTATTACATCTACCATATGAGTGACCCTACAACTTATGTAGAAACCTAGACATGAATCATGGATCTAGAATCTATCATTTTCTTTATAATTCTATTGGATGGTGACCTCTTTTCATTTTACCTTAAACTAGGGTTCATGAACTTGGCACAAAAGTAAATGTACTAACAACTTGTTTAATATAGTGGGTTTCTGAAACATATAATAATATAATTTCCTCCTCAATAATGTTATTCATTAGTAGTAGTGATAAATAGCCGTCTATTTGGATTAAGGCATTAGGATTATGTCATGTTGTTCGATGAACAAAATTAATTCTAATTTCATTAGACAATATAATAGTGATCTTGGTTGTTATGTAAACGGGTGTCCATAGTCACTTTTAACGAATAGGTATTACTCTTTCCGTCCTTATTTTCTTTGGCCTTTATCACATTTATGCCCACAACTACTTCTGTTAAAATTTGAGGATTCATCTTAAAATGTCAATCTTATTAAGAGGAGTAGCTCAAACCTTTATAAATTGATCTATGTTTTCATCTTTATTCGATGTGGAATTCTATCCCTTAACATGCCCCCACAAGATGGTGACTCGTTTGAGTAGATCAATCTTGAAATTCGTATGCTCATTTTTTTTTTTGAGTCTTAATCGGATCGAATCGCTCGTTAGAGTTTAATGAGCTCTGATACCATGTTAAGATTTTGGGTTCCATAGTCTAAACATTTATAAATTGGTCTATGTTTTCATCTTTATTCGATGTGAGATTCTATATCGTAACAACTTCCATCATTGGAATTAATGCAGGTAGCATTTGATTTGTCCAAAAAATCTTTTGAGTCTGCATCTCAAATTTTAATGACTATCTTTCATGTGCGAATCATCACAGCTATTTGGGATCAACCACGATTAAACTAATGCATGTAAAGGACTAATACCTAATAACAACCAATGAAACACCTAGAATAAACTATGGTTATGTAACTTGATATTCTTTTACCTTGAAAAAGCATATGGATTAATACTTGTTTTAGTTGACTATTCGATCGCCGCTCTTCTTCGAGATCTACACTACTTGCTAATCGTATAATTGTACTAGGCAAGTCTCTTTCTTCTGTTAAATTTTGTAGTCTTGTGTGGATCAAATTTTCATTACGAATAATTTAGGAATCTCACACTGGTAATTTTGGTTTTGCAATAAATTTTCTTATAAATAAGAATTCGTTATTAAGATTTTATATAATCATAAAAATGAGAAAGATTAGAGAAAATATGGTGTGCGATTTTTCTCTTGTAAACTTCATTTCATCACAGTAAACTACTATAACGACTGATGAGGATGCGGTAGTCTCACACTGAGATGAATCTCTATAAATCTTGCATATTCTTTATGGTTTTTATTTTCTTACTACGACTTTATTGCTCTTTATGATATATAATTAGGGTTTCTAATTTTTTACATCGATCTTCTCCCAATTCAAAGCATCTTTTTTCATTAAAAATGACATCCCTACTCGCAGTTACTTTATTTTTTGTGTTGCACATGACATAAATCACGTGTAAACACGAGAGAATTAATTTGACAAATTTTCTGGCACGCCAATAATTTTATGCTATGAAGGACTACCTCTGTAGCTCTTTTCAAAGTGCAACTGTTGGGGATGTGAGAATTTGTCGCTCAATTTGACAGAAAATGGTAAAAATTGCACCAATGGTACTGAAGGTTGGAGACACAAAAATTTGAAGTTGAAGGGTTAGGATTACTCTCTTTCCCCATTAATTGTTTTGAGGGAAATAATAAGGAACACATAATGGGGATCAATTTGCACAGAAACTAATACCAGATAACAAAATTATTAAGGAAGCCTTATTTTTAGTTGTGAAAGTTTGAGGGCCTAGCTGCAATCTTCCTTTCAATGGGACCCACACGAGTTTTAACACTTTTATATATTTTCATTCCTATATTTAATTTCACCGGCCACAATGGAATATGTAAACAAATAGTTTCAAATATTAATTAGTATTGATGAGCATG
>CADEPE010169543.1:0-13038 GCA_902829205.1 Fraxinus paxiana | reverse complement strand
TAGGGAAAATATTCCCAACAGTAGACACAAGAACAAACGGAATCCATCGAATGGCTATTTTAGTGCAACGGAGCTAAGTTTAGTGACCATTGGGAAGCTTGGTAAAGTTCAATAAGCAAACCATGACGAAGTGTAAAGTATACTCACCCATTTGCTTGACGAGGTGTAAAGTATACTCACCCATGAAACATTTAACTCAATAAAACAGTAACAATAAAAAAATATCTCTCTCCTAATAATATTCCAATTCATTGTTCCACTGCTTCTACAATCTCAATTCTTAACTTACCATATTCCTCCATAACCCCCACCCATCCGGGCAAATCCCCTTTGGCAAAATAGCATAGCCCCACCCATCCAACCCCACAAAATCTCCATTTTCTTTCTACTTCTGGATTTCTGTGTCAACTCGGCAATTTTAGGGCTTGGCTTTCGTTAGATCTATCAATTTAATTGCCCAATTTTTAGTTTAACTAGAAAAATTAATTTCTGAGATCCGTTGTTTTCAAATCATAGGGCCTTAGTATTTATAGTTTGATTTGGGTTTCAACTTGTTGAGATTCTTGGAAAAGAATTGTTTTTGAGGCGGAAAGTTAGTTTTGTTTTTTTTTTTTTAATTATGTTTTAGGGGTTGATTTTTTTTTGTTTGATTAAGAGTTAGGTTAGGGTTTTGCGTGAGATTTAATATTGAGGAGAGATGGTGGGAACGGATGGTTTGAATGTTTCGCCTTCCCCGCCCCAGCAAAAGGAAAAGCAGCCGTCGAAGCATTGGGGGGTGACGAAACCTTTGTCTGAAGCGGGGCCATTGGAGGTGGATATTCAGAGAAGCAAGGATTTGGAGAAGGTTCGGATTTTAAATTTTTGTTTAATTTATTGTTTTGAAATCGGAATTCTGGTTCTTTTGGGATTCTGATGTGTTTGGCGGATTTTTAGTTTTTGGTGGATGCGGGATTATATGAAAGGGCAGAAGAAGCTGCTAAGCGAAAAGAGGTTTTGGGTCGACTAAAACAGGTATATCAATTCATGAACCTGCGATCCATTCAGTTTGAGTTATAACTTACATTGTTAAAATCAGGGACTAAAATATTGTGGCAGTTTGCAATTGTAAATTGTCATTATTTGATTCAAAATAATTGGAACAGAGAAAATTTATTTATAAGAAGGGAGGAAAAGAATTCCACTTAATAAGGGTGTTGCGTGTCTGAATAACTAGTTAGTTGAATGGTTGGCAATTGGGTAGTTTAGATGAAAATGGGTTATGGACGACCCAGATGTCTCCATTCATTTATAAATGGTTTGGATCAATCCATTAACATGCTCCAAGCCACCTAGACAAATCACACTCAACTCAGATTGTTTACTTATTCAGCTGGATTCTTGAATCTATTTAAATCTTGATGCATAAGATTGTTTTAGCTGAAAAAGAAATTTGACTATAAATGCACTTCCTTTGTTGCCGCCACCGTTGTTGTGCCATGCCACTATTGTTCGTAAGTTATTTTTATGCCTTTGGAATACTCTAGAGGTTGGGATACTCTTGATTATTTTAAAGAGCTTATCATCTTTTCATGTTTGGCCAAGTGAGAAAACCATATTACCTCCCTTTTTATTTTCAATAAGACATTGCCCCTGCCCCCTCTTGGCTAGAATTGTTACTTATCTTCACCATCTGACATTGCTCCAATGCTTGCCTCCCTCTCCACTGCCACTACATTGCCAGTACTTGCTTTACACCTGCTGCACTGCACCAGTTACAACCCACTGCATCCTATAATTATCACTTCTTGGCAGCCTCTTGCCTTTGCCTTTCCATCCACACCATAATCATGGCCGGTTGCAGCCCTTTGACATTCAAACCCAATTCCCCCAAAACCCACTTAAATTATATTATTTTAAAAATTCTGTTTTCTTTAAGTAAAGTGTCAATAGTTAAAGACATTAAAAATCATTTTTATACCCCATTTTTTTGTCATTATTATCAATCTAAATGTTGGGCTAATGTGTGAAGAGTTAAGATTAAAAAACAAAGCAGAGGGAAAAGAAATGTGGGATGAAGATTGTCGATGCTTACATGCCAAGAGAGAAAAAGGAGCACAAGAAAGGGAATGCAAGGGTGGGGATGATAGGAAAACTATAAGAAAAATGGAAAACATGAATGACCATTAGAAAAAATGTGCAAGGAGGTTAAAAAAAGGAGATTGTTTGGTGAAAGGTGAAGCCAATGCTTAGCTTTGCCGAAAACTACAAGATTTTTTTTCTTGTTTAAGATTGAAGTGGAGTTTCCTTGGAAGATTTAAAAGGTTGGTTTTGTGGCAACCTAACTAAGCTTCTTTTGGGTTTCCTTTACTTTGTGAAAACATTTTCTAATCTCTGATGAACTCATGGTATGAAGTTTTATAAATAATTTTGCTAAATTTACAGGTGATTCAAGTGGTTGGCCTATATAAAATGGTTGGCCTATATGAAAGTACATGGCTAAACATAAAATTTCATCTGTCACTTTGATAGAAACTTGAATATTTAAGTTCACAATTTAAATTTTTCTAATTCATAAACGCCTGAGGCCATTTTTATTAATGATTTAAACGTAAAAGATCGATGCTAAAGAACTGTGCAGGGTAATTGGTTGTGTTCTTTTTGTTATGTTGACAGTGTAAAGAGCATTATCGGATATTGCATATTTGTGTTGTTTATCAATTAGTTTCTCAAGCTCTTGGTTAAGCTTAGCCGGCTCAAACCTTTTGAGACAATAGTTAATTTCTAGCACTTAGAGACTATCTATTTAGCATGATTAACAGGTCTGCTAATGAACCAAAAGTCTTCTAATTAAGCGTGTGTCTTTCAAAGAAAGGCAAAACTTCTATTGAACTAATCAAGGTCTTTTACATCTAACTGTTGTGGCCAATGGAAATTGCACGTGATGCCAAGTGATTTGGCTCAGATTCTCAAACTTGAACTTAACATTTTCTTTCCATGTAGCAATAGTTTATATGTAATTGTCTCTCGCCTCATATTGAAATGCATGTAGTTAGCATGGAAAATACATATCAATGAGCTAAATATTTTCTTTTCCTGTAGCAATGCTGCAATAGTATGTATGCAACTGTCTCTCACTAGGTGAGCTAAATATTAAGTGAGGCGCACGCCTCATGCACCGTGAGGCGCATGCCTCAAGGCGTGCGCCTCAGTCATAGAGGCGCTGGCCTCACACGTTTGGCCTCAGCAAAGCCGCCTCGAGGCAGCAACCATACGCTTCACCTTGAGGCGCGCCTCAAGGACGCCTTTTCATACCATGCTCACTACATAATGAAATGTA
This sequence comes from Fraxinus paxiana, assembly GCA_902829205.1. Classification (NCBI taxonomy): domain Eukaryota; kingdom Viridiplantae; phylum Streptophyta; class Magnoliopsida; order Lamiales; family Oleaceae; genus Fraxinus; species Fraxinus paxiana. Next base: position 9,722 of record CADEPE010169543.1, on the reverse strand, counting down.
TGTAGTCTGCATGGAAAATATATTTCAATGTTTTATGTTTTGTCATTCAACTTAGTATTAAATTACATTCTTGGATCTAGATGATATTTATACTGGATTTGCATTTGCTTTTAGATTGTAAAAGACTGGGTGAAAGAACTTACGCGCGTGAGGGGCTACAGTGATCAAATGGTGGAAGATGCTAATGCTGTTATCTTTACTTTTGGTTCCTACCGACTTGGGGTAAGGAGCTCCTAAATTTACATTAAAGTTACAATCTTTTTGTTGTATCATTATGCCAGTATCTTATCTGGTTTTTAAGTTCAAATTCGCGGTAGTTGCATAAAGTTGCTATATCTGGGGAGAGAAGGTCACGAGTTGAAAGGAGTTTTTTTTCTGTATAATTTTGGAAAAAGATTAGAATAGTTACTGCTCTTGTTGTGCATAATGTCTATGCTTATTGCATAGGTGGTGGTGGATCATAGAAATTGAAAATTTTTTGAGGCTACTCTGAAAGTATAGACTCGTTGGGTTGTGTATAGAGATTAAATGAAGCTTTTTTGCTGTTTATTTGCAATGCAGGGATTGCAGATTGTGCTTTCCTAGAAGTAGGATCGTCTTGTGAAGTGTTCCCATTAAGTTTTATGTTGCCATCTTATCTACACAAGTTATCTTGTTCTTAATGAGTGGCCCAATTGTATGTGCTTTATTTGGTTTCTCAGATTATAGAAATGAACATGGGTAATCTTGAGCTCACTAGTCAGTTCTCATCTTGCTCACTGTGTGCTTGTGTGCATTTGTGGTACTGCATTGGGATTTGTTGCATCACATCATTTATCTTATTAGAAATATCTTGTATATTACATTTGTTTATTTTGAAGGTACACGGCCCTGAAGCTGACATAGACACGTTGTGTGTTGGGCCATCCTATGTGAATCGGGAGGTAATTTGTATTGTCATTGTTTTGGAACTGGTTTGGGTAGTTTAAATATGTACTGATGCAGACCTTTCCTTTGCCAGGAAGATTTCTTCTATGTACTACACAGTATTTTAGCTGAGATGGAAGAGGTTACAGAACTTCAGCCGGTACCCGATGCTCACGTGCCTGTCATGAAATTTAAATTTGATGGAATATCAATAGATCTTCTTTATGCTAGCATTTCCCTTTTGGTGGTTCCTGATGTAAGTTTGCCTTTAAACTCTAGGGTTAGATTTGCAGTTTACAATTCTTTTGGCCTCATAATGTAGTTTAGTTCAGTTTCTTGCAAACAATTTGAATTTCATTGATAATGGATGCATTTATTGCGAAACTTCCTTTTTATTTTTTCCTCGTCTTCTTGCTAAAATGAAGCAAAACCGTTCTTTCTTCATCCCTTTCGTTTTCACCCTGTTTTCTTTCCTTTCTTTCTTTATCTATGCACCGTGATCATTTTCACCTACTGCACCCATATACCAAGTTTAATGCATGCTTTATGGAGACTGGATTTTCATTGCGTTAGACTTTGATGAAGCATTCACGCTCCTCCCAATAACTTGTGACCTTGAGTATGTCTGTGTGTTCATCTATGACTATGTTGGGTGCATTGTCACTCTTATCTTTTGTGCACCTGTCTGCAGAATTCTGAATCACCCCTTTACATGTCTTGCATGCATGCACGCTCGCACAAACACATGCATGCAGGGAGATGTTATAAATCACGATGCCTCTTATCTTTCTTCCTTTGTGTTATAGCTGGTGAGGTTACATAGATATGACCTGAAACTTGCATGAGTTTGTGTGTTTAGAAACGTATTCTCTGACTCTCGCCACATTGTATTAAATTTCAACATTGTTTAACCCTAACGTAAAGGTCAAGTATGCTGTCATATTATGATACTGCTATTTGATTTGGGAGAAGAAGATAGATAGGTAGGTTTTTTTATTTTTCTTTTCCGTTTTCAAAAGTGCTCTTTTGCCATGGGGTGAATTTAAAAGGGATCCACCTATATTTTGTTTATGTATCAATCTTGATGATCCTTGTCATTCTTACACTGTTCTTATAGCTGATGTAATGAAAAGTTTTTTTTACTTTAGCTCTTAATGCATTGTTACTAACTTTCGTATTTTTTTAACCTGTATATAATCTAAGTGAAGATGGATAGTTTACCGCATTTAGTTGTCAGCTTTGGTAGTGCTATTTTATTTCTGACTATTCATCGCTGTGCAATTTTAACATGATTGCATGTAGCGATTTTTAAGCGTAGTTGTACTTGATAAAAAAAAAAAATTATGGGCAGGATTTGGATATCTCCAATATGTCTGTATTATACAAAATTGATGAGCCAACTGCACGGAGTCTTAATGGCTGTCGGGTTGCAGACCAAATTCTTAAGCTTGTTCCAGATATTGAGGTGAACATAAGCTCACAAGCTCGACAGTAATTCACTTTTGCTTGTACTTATACATGTTGATTTGCTATTTTAATGCCTAATTATCTTATAATTTCTTTTAGCATTTCCGTACAACTCTACGGTGTCTAAAGTTTTGGGCTAAGAGACGGGGTGTTTATTCAAATGTAAGTTCGCTTGTGTTTTAGCTCGTCTCTTTGTAGTCCATTTGCTCTGATTTCCGATATTTGCTCTTTTTGTTGTCCATAACTTTGTTTTGTTCCCTAGGTGACCGGGTTTCTTGGTGGTGTCAATTGGGCCCTTCTTGTTGCTCGGGTTTGCCAATTTTATCCCAATGCAAATCCCAGTATGCTAGTGTCTCGCTTTTTCAGAGTTTATACGCTATGGCGTTGGCCAAATCCCGTGATGCTTTGTAAGATAGAAGATGATGAACTTGGATTTTCTGTTTGGGATCCACGTAAAAACCCTTGGGACCGCAGTCACCATATGCCAATTATTACACCTGCATATCCATGCATGAATTCTAGCTACAATGTTTCAATAAGTACTCGCCGGGTTATGATGGAGCAGTTCCAATTTGGTAATAAGATTTGCGAGGTAGCTAAACAAAAGTCTTAACGCTATTTGGTTGTGCAGTATCATACAAGTATGGCTGGCTATAATTATTTCTTCTTGTCCATATGCAGGATATTGAGCTGAATAAAGCTGAATGGAAAGCCTTGTTTGAGCCTTATCTGTTTTTTGAAAGCTACAAGAACTATCTGCAAGTTGATATCATTGCTGCTGATTCTGATGACCTGCGTGCTTGGAAAGGCTGGGTTGAATCTCGTTTGAGGCAGCTGACTCTTATGGTAATATCTGTTGTTCTGAAATATCCCTAGTGATGGAGATTTTGGTGATGTTTGCACTGAAATTAGTCTAAAAGATAAAGATGAAGCAGATTTTCTTTCGCATTCATGCTTTTTATCCAATGATTGCAGATAGAGCGGGATACCTCTGGGAAATTACAATGCCACCCTTATCCTCATGATTATATAGATAATTCAAAGCAGTGTGCTCATTGTGCCTTTTTTATGGGTTTGCAACGGAAGCAAGGAGAAGCTATTAAGGAAGGTCAACAATTTGATATCCGTCTGACTGTTGATGAATTCAGGCATCAAATAAATTCGTATATGTACTGGAAGCCTGGAATGGAAATATACGTTTCTCATGTTCGTAGAAAACAGATCCCTGCTTATGTGTTTCCTGAGGGTTATAAACGCAGCCGACATCCTAGGGCCATGAGCCAACAGCAGCTTGACACGGCGTCTAGTGAGGATGGTGAGGCTTGCAGGACTGGCTCTGCCGAGAGACATTTTAAAAGGAAAAAGGAGCTTGAAGAGATGGAGTTGAAGCAAGGCAGTCTGGAAAAAAGGCAATCTATTAGCCCTCAGAGGAGAGATTCAGTTTCCACTGACCTTTTTTCGAGAAGTACCAATTCATTGAAAGGGTGTTCCTCGATTGAGCCCAGGATGATCAAAGAAAGGGATGAATCATGCCAGCATATTGATGGATTCACTCCACAAGCAATCCCACTCTCTGGATCTAGTTGGGGCAAGATGGAACATCATGATCTGGATAATGAGATCAATACAAATATGACTTCATCAAACCAAGGAATCAGTGCAGAAACTTCCGATGCTGGGTGCATTTCTAATGCGAACAATGGTGGTAGCCCAGAAAAAACCGATCAAGGGTTCTCACAGGGTGATATATGTGAGGCTAATTCAAAGCTTTTTTTGGATAGTGAACGCAAAAAAGTTGGTGTTTTTGAAGACGGATTAAGGGAGGAGTCAGAGGTTTTGGATTTAAGTTGTCTTCGCCCCTTACCTTACCTATTCATTTATCTTTTTCAAATATCTTCTTTTTAACTCTCTTGAATTATTTAGTTTTGGCAGATTTTTTTTGACATTTTTTCTGATCTACAATCCTTGAGCATGGTCATATTAGTTTAGGATTAGGATTTATATTTGCATCGCATTGATTTAATTATTTACACTGCTTTTGTTTCTCTGAAGGCTAATGGGCAGCATGGGATGGTGCTGAACTCTGGAGATGGAGTCAGCTCAAAACCTGTTCAGGAGACGGTGATGAGGCATGTCGAAAGAAATTCGGAACTTGCATATATTTATTTAATATTGTTATACCATTTTTGTCTTTATGCTGCTTTGTCTTGTTCTTTTGGCTGTTTCTATAGCAGGTTGAGTCTTACATCGAGCGCCTGAAGATTACAAGGTCAATCCATGGAACTGTGAAGTAAAATGCTGAGTTAAATGAGACTGAAAGCCAGCAACTTGGGTAAGTAACATGTTCGTCGCTGGCTTTCATTTGTTTCTGATTTTTCCAGGCAAGGTCAGATTTTCAATCTTGGAAGATAGGAAATTAAAGAGAGGAGTAATCTGAAGAGTCCGCATGGTGCCTTGAATGCCTTGTATAGTTTAAGCATGCTGTGCTGCCAGAGTTGTTCAGCTTTTTGCTCCTAAAAGAGACTGGGGACTGTATTACCCCATTTTAGTACTATGCTTCTCTTGCTGGTGGGTGTTGGTGGGAGTACTTAAATTGATGGAGGTGGAACTGTGTAAAGACAATAGTGGATATGGAGGTGGGTTTCGGATGTAGTGTTTGTTGCGTTTAACGAGGTTTTAACCTTGGTTTCTTGTACTCTACCGAGACTTAAACTTTGTATATTGCTCACCTGTAATGACATTTCGTCTCTCTTAACTCCCTCTTTGCGCGTGTTAGCAATGTGCGTTTGATCTGTCTCTGTGGGTATGTGTACGTGTTTGATAATTGATCGTCTTTCAAGTTTATGCACGTGTTGGATATTTCCTTATGTATGAAGTAACTTTTTCGTACTCGTAACAATTTGTCTTGGAATTCTCATTTTGGTAGCCTCTCAGGTCCCATATGACTTCGTTGTACCATGTATACAAAGTGTGCATTTCTCATTCTCAGTGAGCAAGTTAAACTAGAAAAAAAGGAGAGAAAATTGAGAATGCAACAAATATATATACAAGTCACTTGAGCTGGGCTCTCCAGCCTTTCGAGTAATGCGGTTATATAGAGAAATACTAACCTGTAAAGATTGGTTCTATGTCCTCAAAACTATTATGTTAATTTGGATCTTCATGTAATGGAAGTCATTGGGGAAAGTTAAAATTGCACGCGAGTTTCATTTGAATTAAGCTGAATGCTCAGTGATTTGACTATTTTGCCCTTCAAATATAAGTTGTGTGTGAGTTGAGCACTCACACTGACGATTTTCATGACATGAAAATTCAAATTCACATATTTTAATGTATTAGAAACATAGAACCTCACCGTTGAAGATTTGGGGCCTAAAGTTGCACTAATTGAAAGGTGAGAGTGGGGCCTAATTTTCTCATTAAATTATAGTGGAATTATTTTAGTTCTTTAGTTTAGATTAATACTCCATCCATCTCATAAACATAAGCTTGTTTCCATTTTCATACCGATTAAAAAAATGTAATTAATATTATTATACCTATAAATTATGTGGCATTGACTATTCAATTGATTGGACCTTATTTAATTAAACAATTGTATATTGGGGCTTTAACTTGGGCCCATCTCACTACTCGGCCCACTTCCACTTCTCTATGATTTCATTTCACACAAATGTATGATTTCTAACCCCATTCAAATACCCCTCTTGTATTCTCTTGTCCGTCCGTTGACTTGATTGTTGGAGTACAAACAATAGTCAAACTTTTTCTCAACAGGTAGCCTCTGCCTCCTAATGGGGTGTTCAGTGTGCAAGTGATGTCCACGTGGAGATGACGTGACCAGGATTCTGTTGGCGCATTTTTTTGAGATTAACAGATTTACGAGATGCTTATTCATCATCTCTCACTATCGTCGATCTTAGCTATAAGACTTCATCTATCCGAGGCCACTTGTAAAATTTCGATAGTTTGAGAGCTATTCACGGGACGTTTATTCCCAGTCTCGCCAAATGCTTATTTCTAGTTTCGCAAAATGTTTATACCTCGCTCCTCACTACCGTCGAACCCAGCTATAATACCTTATCTATTCGAGGCAGCTTGTGAGCCTCTGATAGTTCGAAAGCTATTTGCGGAATGTTTATTCCCCGCTTCGTCATATGTTTATTCCTACCTTCGCTAGATGCTTATCCCTGACTTTGCTAGATGCTTATTTCTTGGCCCTCACTATCGTCGAGCTTAGCTGTAAGATCTTGTCTATCCAAGGCAGGTTGTAAGACTCTCATAGTTCGAAAGCTATTTGCAGGATGTTTATTCCCCACTTCGTCGATGCTTATTCTTGGCTTCGCCAAATGCTTATTCCTCGTCTCTCACTATGCCAGCTATGAGGCCTTGTCTAGGCTAGCTTATAAGACTTTGATAGTTCGAGATGAGCCATCGTTCGATATTTATTACTCAATCTGTGAGATGCCTCACCATACGAGATGTTTCATTACAGCTACATTTATCTTTAGAGAGCTCATTACTCCTATGTATTAGCTATAACATAGCTATATCTATCTTCAAAGAGCTCATCATGTCTCTGCATCTGCTTATCACAAGCTAGTTATATACATTCAAAGCATCGTCTCTACTCCTTATACATTTAGAGCATCGCCTCTGCAACTTATGTCAAGAGCATTGCCTGTGCTACTTATGTCCAGAGCATCACTTCTGCAACTTATGTCCAAAACATCACCTCTGCTACTTATACATTCATAGTCTTGCCTCTACCCAAAAATTCACGCATTATATGAATATCAGTACTTGGACTTGTGGACTATTGTGATACTAGTATTTTAATATCATTACACATTACTCCTAGCATATGCATTATATTGTTGCTTCCAAGTACGTATGCCACATCATTTGCTAGCATGTCATGACATTATTTTCATGACAGCTACTATATACCATGTTATCTATATTTTCATTTTATTATTGACAACATATGATCTACTATGATACATGATAAAATCTTTGCATATCATATCTTGGAGAAATTTAATTTGTCTTTATTGTTATTATTTAAAGGGGCAAGTGGACCCTAAAATTATTTTGTGTATGTGCAGTGGATATATTACATGTTGATTTAGTTCATATTACAGAGGAGATGCTGTCGAAATTTTGACAATTTACATATGGTATCTATCTTTCGAGCTAATTCGTTAGTCCTCGCTTATTCAAGCTCACATAGGGATGACAAAAAAGCTCGTCGGCTACTCGGCCCGAAAAAAGCTCGAGTCGGGCTCGATTACAGTGAGCCGAGGCCCGGGTGAGCTGCCCATAAAAAAAATAATTTTTTTTTCTTTTGAAGGTGCCCTTTGCAGGCAGCTGCTTTTAGCTGACTGCAAAGGCTGCAGCATGCAGCCTTTATATTTAAAACCAAAAAACTCCAGCCGACTCGGCTTGGGTCGAAAGCTGGGCCGAGCCTCATTTTTTTGGTCGGGCTTTGCTCAGGCCCAAAAAAACTCGAGTTGAGCCCGAGCTTTTTTTTCCCGACTCGACTCGTTGACATAGCTAGGCTCACACATATTTCTTGAGGCAGTTCGTAAGTTCTCATTTATTGGAGTGGTTTTTATTCACGAGGTAATTCGTAAGTTCTCGCCTATTTGAGATCGATGTATATTTTCGAGGTAGTTCGTAAGTCATCACTTATTGGAGCTGTTCATATTTATGAGACGAATTGTAAGACCTTACCTACTCGACTACTTATATTTTGAAATTCAACTCATGCATGAATGTAAAACTTAGACTTGGGGGACTATTATTACATCTATGAATTACTTGACATCGACTATTTAATTGATTGTGTCTTATTTAATTAAACAATGGCATATTGAGATTGAACTTGGGCCCATCTCGCTACTCGGCCCATATTGAGATTGATTGTGTGTGTGTATGATTTCATTTTACACAAAAGGTATGATTTCTAACTCTATCCAAATCCCCCATCTCTCTCGCACTCTCTTTTTCTCTCGTCTGACCGTTGACTTGGCCGTCGGAGTTGAAACGATCGTTGACTTTTTCTCGATCGGTAGCCTTTACTTCTGAACCGGTGTTTAGTGTGCATGTGATGCCCACGTGAGAACGACTTGACAAGGATTTTGCTAACTTATTTTTTGAGGTCAACAAATATAGTAGAAAATATATATTTTTCTTACATCTTTACTAATCTATCTCTATAGTAAATAATTGTTTAAATACGAATAATTCATATTTATTGATAACAAGAGACATTATAGAAATGTATTAGAAAATTTAAAAAATTAATTATACCAAGTTACCTATAGTTTGACAGAGATGAAAAAGAAAAATAAGCTATTTCTCTGGGGACTGAGGGAGTAATAAAAATTATAGAAACAAAGAAAAATAAAAAAATCCAATATTTATGCATATAAAGAGAGAATTCAACATTTTATGTACGAGAAAATTACCTCAACTATGAACCAGTCAAATGTTTCACTCTGAAATCTCTAGCTTTTGATTCCCACCCTTTTTCTCGTTCACCTAATTTGGTTCTTTCAAGCTAAAAAAAAAAAGTTTCTTTTTTTGATTCATTCAGCATCTAGTCCGTTCTGATCGCATTTAAAAAAAAAGGCATTTACTGTGTGCATTTACAAAAAAAAAACTTAAAATCTTGAGGGAACATTGTTAATGAAGGAAGGAATGGGGAAGGTGGCTGTGGGTGCCGCGATGATAGGCGTCGCGACAGTTGTGGTTGTGGCAGCATAGGTGGTGTGGCAGCGGATGAAGTGCTTTGAGAAGTGGGCAAGGGCCATGTGTAAGTGTTATGCCCTAAGTCCAATCAATTTTGAACATAAACACTTTTGATGTATATATAATCGATGCATATTAATGACAAGATCTATTATTTAATTGAATTAATATTCTAATTAATTAAATAATAGAATCCGTAGATTCAAGCCTTGGTAATTTGTTAATTACAAGGAGTTGTGATTGTGAGATACAAATTACATATGACTGAATCTTAAATTGTCCGTGGTCGTATATAATAACGAGATACGGATATCGTTATTACGGATAGACCATCACATGTGACATTTCTTACTTGTGAAGTAAGTAGTTGATCTCACAAGATAAAGTGTTGTGACACTTGAATGAATACGTGGATGTTTTGTTTTAGAACAAAACATTGGAGACCCACCGGGAGATTCCACATGGAAAACTATCTGAGTGTCAGTGGTTAATCTCTAACGTTCGGTAGTGGAATTGGTCCTTTGACTTGAGGTCATCATAGTGCCTTATATGAGGACAGTCATGCTTTGGTGATGTCGGATGTTGCTCTGTCA
>CADEPE010169494.1:0-10041 GCA_902829205.1 Fraxinus paxiana | reverse complement strand
GACAATATGTGACTGAAAAAATAATCTGTGACCAACAAATGTGACTGAAAAATAATCTTTGACCAACTAATTTAAAAATCTGTGACCTCGTGATAAACAAAATTTGACGATATGTGACTTGTAACTTAAAATTATGAATCTGTGACCATTAATCATAAAATGTAACTTTATTTAATAAATATTTCTAATTAATTAAATGAATACCTGATTTTTGAATTTTTAAATTATTTACCTTACTTTTAAATTAAGGTAAAGAATATACCTTAAATGTGAACTTTTCCCTTTTAATTAAGGGACCAAACACTTAAATGATAATTAAGGTTCTAATAGAACAAAATTGACACCTGACCAAGAGTCAAACGTGAGCAATCCAATGTCTGAACCATTACTAAGTGTGCAGATAATCTTTCGCTGGTAATTGAAGTATTTGAAAATTGAGGGCACCAAGAGGCTCGGCTGAGCTGGATATTGGAGAATCCATGCTACTACAGAAATGAACATTATACTTTTTTTTTTTTCATTTTTTGTCACCTTTTTAACTGAAAGAGTAGAAACAGATTCTTGCCCGTTGAATTCCTTTCACCTGTTGTTTTTAAACTAAGAACAATAATGAAAGAATTACTCTAATTTAAAATTCCGCTTAACCGGTAAACATTTCCGACGATAGTGAAAAAATTATTCTTTCTTTTTTGGATAATTAGCACATAACATCCTTACATTTCAATATTATTTTGCAAAATATCCTTACGTTTCATTTTTTAGCATTTTCACTCCTAATCGTACATTTGATTGCGCAAAACATCATTTCCGGCCGTTTCCTTTCAATTACTCTGTAAAGTGAATATCTGTAGTCAATTTTCCTTTTTAAATGAAAGGATAATTTCATCTTACAAAATTTTGCCACTATTTTCTTGGAAGCTGCTTATGGGTTCTTTGGAGTTGGGACAAAGAGTATGTAACACATCATACCTAGTTCGTTTCAAAATTATGTAAAACTCTCATTTTTTTTCTAGACTAAGATGTATAGACTGCAAATAGGTAGAAATATAAGCTAACTCAAGAAAATTGAGGGAATGAACTCTGACATAAATTATAGGATCTATCCATAAGTTATAGGAATTCACACCGAAATTGAGGGAATGCACACTATATCGTAAATGGGTGGTTCGTCGTCCGGGTCTATCAAAAATAGAGGAAACATTTTGTGCTTAGAAAAAAGAGAAAAAGGGTAATTAGCACATAACGTCCCCACCTTATTTCTTTCGATAAAAATATGTCCAAGTCCGATCTTATTTCTTTCGATACTTGTCATGATTGTAATCTTCCTATTGCTTGTAGAATGATATAATGAGCATCGGTGTCATCTTATGTTAAAGTCTATTGATAGACAACAAAATTTAATTCAAATAATTAAAGTCTTAACATAAGTTTATTCATCAATGAATTGATATGTCGTGTTATTTGCGCTTAACTTAAAAATACTCATTAGATCATTCATCTTCTAAAGATTTTTTTAATTCAAATGATTCGTATAGATTTTTATGGATTTTGAGTCTATAAATACAACTACTAAGTCGAGTAGAAATAAATTCTAGTCCGACCCTTCAGAGAATCCATAAATATAGATCAAAATTATTTTTATATATAATAAATAAATTAGTATATATCTCAATTTCAATTATCATTCCTCCCATAGAACCAAAAAGCTAGAATTAATTCAGTATGTCGCAATTAGATTTTTTAAATAGATTGTAATAGAAGTTTTTGAAATGTGTGGTTGAAATGTTGTGGGATTCAGAAAAGATGCTGTTAATACTGATCGTTTGACTTTGACTTGGATTAAAATCAGATTTTAATCCGAACCGAACAGGGGCTTAAGTAGAAGATAATAGAAGACTGTTTTTAAAGAAAAGTTGTGAGATAACATTAAAAGGGAAACAAATTAAATTATTGTACATCTAAACAGTATGTTGCAACATGAAATCCAAACCTTACCACCAGAATATGTTAATATTGTAAACATAAATATAATATTTTTCTTATTCCTTCACTTTTATTCCCAATACCATGGCATGAGTGCGGTCGATTGTCCATCCAACCATCGCGATTTTCATCCTGCGTAGTGTAAGGAAAAGACGTACACATTAAATTCATACTCATTAATATATGTGAAATAATATCGTCTCCAATAAGCTTTTCATTAGCCTTGTTTTCTCTGTTTTAGAGATTCAAACTTCTTTTTGAGGCATCGAAAAGTAATAAAATTCGACATAAATTAACGTAAAAATCGGTCATAATTGTCTTCTTTATCACTAACCCTCAATGCTCAAAGCCATCCTTTGCTTTTGGGCAGATGTTGGAAGCTTCACATCAGTTGCCAATCCAATAGCTTCAAGGAACCTTATAACGTACCAAGTCATATCAATTTGCCACCATTCTAGCCCATGTCTTGCAGAATATTCAAAGGCATGGTGGTTATTATGCCAACCCTCTCCAAATGTAACTACAGCCACCAACCTGCCAAATATTCGAAATTTCGAGTTTTTTGATAGGTCCGTCGAGTATACACGTAAGATGTATGTATGCATACATTTCATAGAACTCACTACTCATTTCTACTTGCTTCTATGTGATAAACTGAAAGTTATGCCACATATATCTATACTACGCCCCTGTTTGAGCTACATTATTTTCACAAGAATGCATTTTTTTGTTTGATATGATGGAAAATATGTGGTTGAAAAAGTTATTGATGTGATGGAAAATATTATTTTATTCAAAAATATGTGGTTGAAAATGAGTAGAAGAATGAGAATGAAAAAATAATGTTACATTCCGAAAGAAGTGCATGGTGATTACTAATTGTTTAATTTATAAAACATGCAGAAAAAAAATAAAAATTACATCATAATTTAGCACTGATTTGGTAAATGTTGAAGAATTACCAATTATTTTTGGATAAATCACCAGTATTCCATGCCTGCTTTCCCCAAACATGGCAAGCTGAATTCACTAGCCAAGTAAGATGGTAAACCCACACCAATCTCACACCCTGCATCGCCATATACTTAATTAGTTTCAACATATTCATTAAGTAAATTAACTCGAGAAAGCATTTCACTCATTTACTCTCAAATTAAATATTTTCAAGCTTAATTTTTGATCTATCAAATTTAATTAAAGTGTTTTATAATATTCTGTGAAAAATATTGTTTTTTTTTTAAGTTATTTATGAAAATAAAGTACCTAAAAGAGGATAAATTCAATAGAAAAAATCAACTTTAGCTAAACGGATCATAACTAATTAATAACAAATAGTTTTGAAATCCACCTTAATTTATACAAATTGACATGGATTTAATTTTAAAAAGCGAGTCAAAATGACAAATTTATTATCAACTGAATTATTTAGAAATAAAATACGGGTTATAGTCCCGTACAATGATGTTACTTATTGTCATAGTCAAATCATGTATAATATATCAGAATATATTTGTACGGCTTGTGTACGGAGATATATGACATAGAATATATAAAAAAAATTAATTTTGAGGGGTTGCTCAACTGGTCAGATCTTAGATTTGTTATTCAATGGTCACCAGTTCGAGTCTCCTCAGGACCATTGAAGTGAGTATCCGATCGTAAGTCTCAGGGCTCTGTGGGATTAGTCGAGGTACGCGCAAGATGACCCGAACATCCACGATTATAATAAATATATATATATAAAATTATCAAATATATCAAATTTTTTTATTTTTATTTTTTGTGCGCATCACACCCTTAAATACTTAAACCACAGAGAATAATATTTTCACTTACCATTCCCCAAATGAAGTATGGAAGTCCTCCCAATGCATATAATAGTGCTCCAAGTGCAACTCCATGGATCATAGAAGTACTTTGAAGAAATTTATAGAAGGGCTGCTTCTCTAAATCTCCAACATTGTTGGGTTCTCCACACTGCAAATTCCAAACGGTAACTAATATTATAAGAAAGCAGCCACCACAACAAATTAAATTTTATTTCTAAATAAATTTAAAGTCGATCACACACACACACACAAAAATTGTCCAATTTGTTGGATTATTTCAATTACGAATATAGAATATACCAAAAAAATTGATATTAGAATAGTTACACAATCTTCAAATAACCAAGGATATATAGAACACGGGGCCCATATTTCTTCGTCCATCGGAATATACATATATAAAGTTTAGATTGAATATGCTCCTTTAAAGATGTGTTTGTACTATATTGTATGGATATTGAAAATGACTTCCACACAAAACTTTTCTATAAGAAGTAGAAGCAAAAATGAAAATCGAATCCTAGATACAATGAAATGAATTATCATAGACGTGATGATGTTTGTAGTCATGCATAGCACACAAAAAGATTTGCACATGAACCCACTTGGGAAGATGGGAAAAAAATGTCACACGGGCTCTTAAAACGTTAAACAACATAGGAATATAGACTAGACATACGAAATTTATTACAAATAATCTTTGTAATTTTTGAAGCAATCTAGCTACCTACCTAGGATGTGAATAGAATTTAGATGGATAAAATCAGGGTGGATAATATTAAGGTGAATTAACGGCATTTACAATTGTTTGAACCAATTTGGAGTTAACTTTTACTCTAAGCTCATGTTTGGGCTCCATTAAATGATATTTTGGGATAAAATATGTTCTGAAATAACGACTTTTTGGAGAATGTGTGATTAAAAAATAAATAAAAAATTGATTTACATATAACATTATTTTATAAGATAATGTGTGATTGCAAATAAGTTTTTAAACAATAGTGCCCAAATAGGGGCTAAATTGGTGCAATTTTCACACAATTTGAGGTGACATCTCCAAATGGTTATACCAAATGAATAGTATTTTATTTATTTCCTTATTATATATTTTTAACAATTAATTTATTTCAAAAATTATTTAATTGAAAATTATATTATTTCTAAAATTATTAAACTAAAATTTATATTTAATGAAGTAAAATTGTATTTATTAACAAATTAAGAAAAAAAAATTAAAAATGATTAGAATTTACAAATAAACGTAAGTTAGAAATCATAATCTCATTAAAATAAATATAATATATTTAAATCATTAAATATCAAAAGGATAGAGAGAAAAAAAAGGTATAGAATGAATTACAATTTGTTGAAATATAAACAGGAGTAGGGATGACAACGGGGCAACGAATTACAATTTGTTGAAATATAAACAGGAGTAGGGATGACAACGGGGCGGTCCATAAACAGGAGTAAGGATGGCAACGGGGCGACCCTGCCCCGTTACCCGTTTAAGGCGGGGCGAGGCCCTTGCCCCATTTACTACCCCGTTTAATTTTTTTTTTAAATTTTTGATAATTTATTTTATTGTCCCCATTTATTAGATTGAGACAAATAATTTTAGTTGTCATTTTTTTATTAGAACTAATAAAATTTCTTGAAATTTTCCATTTAAAGTATTGAATTCTAAAAAAAAATTAAACGAGACAAGGCGAGGCGCCCGTTACCCGTCCCCGCCTCGAGGCAAAATTCTTCGTCCCGTCCCGTCCCTGACCCGAATACCCGATTAAGTGGGTAATCCCTGCCCCGTTTAGGGTGAGACCCGCAAGTTTTGGGTTTGTCGAATTTTTGTGTCATCCCTTAACTGGAGGGTAAAATGGAAGAATGAATTACACCAAAACAACAATGCCAAATTGGTGTGGTAATTTGGTGTGAATTTGATGTGCCATTGGAGGGAAATCTTACATCAAAATTGGTAATTTTATAGCAATTTGGTGTGTGATGGCAAAATGGCTTTTCAGCTTTAGCTTGGGCCCGGCCCGAAAAAAGTTCGAGTTGGGTCGGCTCGTGGCTCTGTGGAATTGAGCTGAGGCTCAGGTCGGCCTGTACGAGCCGAGCTCGTTAATAAAAAAAATTGAAAACGGCATGAAGAGAGGGAAAAAATTTGTTTAAAATTATTTTTTTACACGAAATATTTTATTCGTATACAATTTTAACTCCGTCTACGATAATTGTAGTTGGTCCCAAACCCGAATAAATGATGATGATTTTAACTTTTATTTAATTTATATTACGTATAAATTGTACAAATTTTAATTTTTTTAAGAAAAGAATTTTAATTTGACACGAAAAAAAATCGAGCCTGCTGGCTCGGGCTCGACTTGGCCCCCTAACGCTCAAGTCGGAATTTTTTGGCCGAGCTTTTGTTCTGCTCGGCTCGGGGCCAAAAAAATGGCTCTAGCCAAGCCCGAGCTTCGAGTTTCGACTCGTGGCTTAGCTCATCGAGCCACATAGGCCGGCACGTACGAGCCGAGCCCGTTAATAAAAAAAATCGAAAACGGCAGAAAGAGAGGGAAAAAAAATTTGTATCAAAAAATTTTTTACACGAAATATTTTATTCGTATACAATTTTAACTTCGTCTACGATGATTGTAGCCGGTTCCAAAACCGAATAAATGAGGATTTTAACTTTTATTTAATTTATAGTATGTATAAATTGTACAAATTTTAAATTATTTTTAAAAAAATTTAAATTTAACACAAAAAACCCGGGCCTGTTCTATTAACTATTTTGCCAAAAATATCTTATTTTTGATCTCCCGTTCTTCAAAACTGTTATGCTAAAATCACATCAAATCATAAAATAACTGTAAAGATTACCTTTTCAACAATAGATTTGGTGTCGAATACCCAATTTATGTGACTAAACCAAAATCCTCCAATAGGGCTATGTGGGTCTTGATCAGAATCACAAAACTGATGATGGTACCGATGCGTGCTCACCCAAAAAATTGGATCCCTCTAAAAAAAGTCAAGATCAAAATTTTCCCATAAGAATGTAGCTAAAAATCATATTAATTAAATTTTGTTAAAAATTGATGAAATGTGTAATTGGAAAGTTAATAAAAATTGTGGACATGTAAAATGAATGACTTCCAAAAAACTTTTTTTTTTCCTTTCAAATTATTCATTAATTTTAACCACATATTCGTGACATCTGTAACTTTTCAACCCCACGTTTCATCAATTGTATCAAAATCTGATTTTAATCTCAACAAAACGGGGACCTATTTTAGTTTAGACACTTCACCTTCACCATCTGGTTAACGTAATAAAATTGCTGATTGAATGAAAAAAAAGAAAAAAAAAATGATCTGTAATTTTGTATGACAAACATGATATTGTGGCTTAAAAGTCTGTGGATGCATTAGTTTTGTTATCCAAATTTCCAGAAATGTTCATTCCTCTAATTTGAACGACAAAATCAATGCCTTAATGGACTTTTTAACCGAAGATCAACTGACCTGAGCGGCAAGAACACCACAATATGCGAAAAAATACTCAAGCCATTTAGGAATTTTGAAACTCCTGTGAGAAAGATGCCTGTGATAAGAAAGAGAGATACCGAAAAGGCCAGTGACTATATATAATGAAAATGCTACCCAGAAAGCACCCCAGTTGAATGTAAAGGGAGCAAAAAGGCACAGCAAATGTGCAGAAACCATCCAACCTAGGGAGAACACATCCCAAAAATTCCACTTTCTGCCCCATAACACATTCCTTCTCTTCACCACCACATCAGAAAGAAAAATCTTTTCAAAGTTTGGATCTGTTTCACTCTCTGGTAATCCGTTCATAATTGGCATTTTCGTCGTGTCTTTTCCAACTTTTCTATAATTTAGTGAATTATGTGGTAACCTAATATTTCTACCATAAATGGCTGATTCATGATGCTTATGTGTAATAGTGGGAAAAAGGGTTTTTGCTGGTTCAGGTTTTGGGAGGTGAAGGCGGCCTGAAAATGGGAGCGACGGTAGTGCTAGCAGCGCCATTTTCTTGGCTAAAGCTTGTTGTATAGTCTAGTTTATGGGTTGTTAGGTTTATATAAAATATTGAGGTCCTGCATTGTGGAGATTAAAATTAAGTTCATGTTTGACAATCATTAAAAAGTGTTTTTTTGAGGGAAAATGAGTTTTTGAATAGTGGGGTTTTTTATTTTTATTTTTTGGAAATGTGTGGTTAAAATGTAGGAAATTTTTTTGGATTTACGTGTAAAATATTTTATTGTAAAAAAGTGTAGTTAAAATGTTGGAAAAAAATTTGTATTTATATGTAGAATATATTATTGTGAGAAAGTGTGGTTGAAAATGAGTTTGAAAAAAATTATTTTAATGTTTGTCAAATAGGGGTTAATTTTTTATAAAAGTTGATGAAATATACAACTATTGTTGACCCCAAAAAAATGATTTGATGACATGGCCAACAAATAATTAGAAACGAGTATCCACGTAAGCTTAGATCCCAATACGTATAAGACTCAAATCACCATTTTCTAGATGAATCAGTGAAGGGAATGATCCAAATGTTTAATAAGTTGCTGTTATAATTATTTGGTACACAAGAAGGGGGTCGGTCGCTGAATGTAGTAGGGATGATCGAGTTTTTCTTTTAATGTGTAAACTAAAAATTAAATATTACCCCTACGAGAGAACTAAAAATGCATATTTAGTAGGAGTGAACAAAAAGCAACGAAATCACGAGATCGAACCGAACCTTTTATATATATATATATAAATCGTTGGTTTGAATTCACATGAACCTGTCAATTTTTCGATTTTGAACAACAAAATCATAGCATTGCATTTTTACTATACATTATTTGTAACGATCGGGATCCTGCTTTTTGAGATGTTGTCCTAGCCGTAATATCCATTTTCAAAGAATCCATTTCCGTCTTGACTTCTCACTAATTTATATCGTGTTCCCTTCCCTGCCATTCGAATTGAAGACCTCCATTAAGAGATGCCTAACTTGAATGTCGGTACCATATTGTAATTTGGATGTTAAAATAATGTGTACAACATCCGAATTCAACATGTATACATTCTTACACGTTTATAAGATGTAACTATAACGTTTATGTTTAGAAAGTTCGAGTTTAACATTTGAATAGAGGTTTTAGGACCAAAATATTCATGATTTAACTTTTTTGAAAGGTGTTAACTTTTATATCGCTATGTAAATGGTAATTCGTAAATAGGTCAAAAACTGATCAAGTTGAATCATTTACAGTTTCTTTTATACAGTAGATAAGATGTCAGACATCGTGTGCCCAAAGTTATAATTGATTTCAAAAATTTAAAAGATGTATAAAAACAGGACATGTTATGTGACATGACCTAAAATATTAATATCCAATACGTGTTGAACAAGAATAACGCGCTACACTAGTACACAAGTGCACGTGTATTATATATTACGTATATGAATTGTGTTGTCAAGAGTTGGTGGCATAAAAACAGGACACGTTATGTGACCAGTCCTAAAATATCAATATCCAATTCGTGTTGAACATGCATAACACCGCACTAGTACACAAGGACCGTGTATTATATATTAGGTATACGAATTGAGTTGTCAAGAGTTGATGGTATAGATTGTTCAACCTACAACGGAATAGGAAAATGACACCCATTGAATCTCGTGGCTAATGGAGACTTCAAACAGTGGAGTCCACAGGTACTTTTAGGGGTGGGACGAAGATACTTTCGGCTTCACACTGAACTAACTTAAAAACCAAAAAGAAACTGAGAAATTTTAGTATCATTAATAATCCTTGAACTTAAAGTATGGCTGTTTTTTTCTTCTGTCTCACTCAAGCCTGGCCTGGCCGTCGGGGTCAGATACAAATTTAGCTTTTGTAACTAACCAACTCAGTTCTTCAGAGGTAGAGAATAAAAGGTAAAATTGCAGCGGAAAGTACAACTAGATTCCCATCTTTCATTTCTTGGCAACACGATCCTCATATTGAGTCGAGGGTGACACTGTCAAGAACTAAAGAATGACGACTTACTTCCACTTGTAACCATGGGCGGACCCAAGGGGGGTCCTGGGGGCACGTGCCCCCCCCACCACTTTTGAGAATTTTTTTTTGTTAAATCATGTTTGATATCGATTCAAAATTAAATTTTAATTTAAATAAAAGTTAAAAATTAATTTTAATAACATATTT
>CADEPE010169335.1:0-10092 GCA_902829205.1 Fraxinus paxiana | reverse complement strand
AACAAATTCACAAACATTTTCACCACCAATTTAAGTGTCACTATGTGATACGTTCAATTAAGGGTGTGTTTGAGCCACATTATTTTGAAAAAATGTATTCTGTAATAGTAGATTGATGGAGAACGTATGATTGGAAAAGAAGGAAAAAATATTGATGTTATGGAAAATATTATTTTATTGAAGAATGTGTAGTGGAAAATGAGTAGAAAAATGATAACGAAAATTTTAATGTGTACCAAACAGGGGCTAAAGGTTAAATAATGCGACTCATTTAATTGCAATTCTCATTTCATGTTACTTACTGTTGCTAAATTGATGTTGTAACATCAACTGTGCTAAATATGTAAAAAGAAGTAACCTAGTATTAAGATGAATAAAACCCGCGGCAATGTCAAATCAACTTATTTACGATTTTAACCCAAACACAACGTCATCTTTAGTCACCATACGTAGTAACAAGTAACCTAGTATTAGGGATGTCAAAATGGCTCATCTGCTCGGACGGCTTGGGCTCGGCCCGGAAAAAGCCTGAGTCGGATTTGATTGTGACTCGGTGGGGGCAGAGCCCCATTTTGGGGCGTCGCTTGAGTCGCGGCCGGCCCGTGAGCTTAAAAAATAAAAAAAAAAATTAAAAAAAACTTGCCTGCTACCTTTTTAAATTTTTTTTCTTTTAATTTTAGATGTAATTTTTTTATATGTTAATATTTAGTTATTAATTATAATACGTATAAATTGCATTTGTCGCGAATTTTTTTTAAAAAAAATCGAGCTGGTCTGGGCCAGGCTCAAGCCGAATGCTTGGGTCGAGCCTAAATTTCTTGGCCGAACTTTTGCTTGGCTCGACTTGGCCAAAAAAAGATCGAACTATTTTTACTCGAGCCAACCCCGAGTAAAAAGTTTTGGCTCGCAACTCGACTCGACTCGACTCGTTGACACCCCTACCTAATATTAAGATGAACAAACTCTGCAGGAATGTTTACTCGTGAATTGGAAAAAATGGAATTGTAATATGAATGGTTGGTAATTGATCGATGGTCGAAACCTGATGCACTGAAAATGCAGCAAAAGTTTTATTTACCTGAAAGATTCATAACCTTATCACGTTGTTTATTAAGAGATTATCACGTTAGAAGTTTGATCACCCTATGATATATTTGTGATTTATTTTGCTTTGGAAAGGTCAAAAATAGGTTCAATACGTGTTAATAAACAACATAAAGTCTGATAGTGTATAATCGTTTCACGATATTCTTGAATGTTAATGCATATTTATATATTAGGATTCTTGCTAGGAATATTTGAAGGTCATATATGAGAATAAATCTAGCTTTATTGGGAGAGATTGTTAGATAAATTAGGATCATCGATTGTCACGAAGAGTTTAGAAACAAAAGCTTTACGGTACATAAGATGATACAATCAGTGTATTTAGAAACAAAAATGCCAAAAAAAAAAAAAAAAAGACAGAGAGAGCACATAATTTTGATTCTTACATTTCAAAATTCCAACTTAACTGCAAAAAGAATTCCCATGACATGGAAACAGAACAGACCAAGAAATAGACAATACTGATCAGAAAAAAACTAATAATAAAGACCTAAACAAGACTAGTCCTAAACTCGATTTATCGACTAGACTTTCCGAACTCTCTCATCTCATTCCTCCTCCCCTACAAATTATAATAAGGTCTATTGTGGCTCCTACTCCACATTACATCTCTGTACAATGAACATAGGTACGAAACAACTGCAAGAGACTAAAAACCACCAAGAGTTTGCACAAGGACAGCTTCTTTCCATCAGTCATATGACAGGGAGGTGTTTGAAACAGATTCTGACTTGATGGTGGTTGCTGTGATTCCAGCCCCACCATTGGTTCTCATCTCGATAACTTTCTTGTGTGAGTTTGAGTGCAATGACGGAACAAATGTAGGACTAGCAGCTGGACGGTATTCGGGGAAAAGGCGACCTGACTTGTAGCGAACGCCACAAGCATTGCACAGGGATTTTGGACCCATTGGGCCAGCCCTCCACTGTGGAGTCTTGGTAATCTCACAATGCATGCATTTTCTAACTGCTTGTGCTGGAGGGTTCTGATTCATTTCCATAGGACCAACAGGCACAAATGATTTGATTTTCTTTTTCTTCTTTTGTTCTGCTCCAACCAGTTTCATAATCTTTTCCGTAGGCTGCGATTCTGCAAAATATTCAGATTCTGAGGAAACAACTGGAGTGACAAACGGCTGTGGGGTCTCAATGGAGGATGAAGGGGAAATGAGTTGAATTCCTGCTCGGGGATTGAAAGTTGCAGGGCGTGGACGTTTGCTCCGGGCACGATGTGGACCACGGTGCCTCAGGTCAAGGGGCATAGTCTTCCCAACTGAGCAGGAACTGCTACTGCTGCTGCTGCTGCTGCTGTTCTCTAGCACCGAAACCTGGCTGGAGGTCAGGAATTGTTGGTGCAATGGCTTCTTGTCAACATGAAGGTTCTCCTTTCCTAGAGTCAAGTCCGCGCCAGAGAACGAATCCTCCACAAATGTAGAAAGCCATTCCAGCTGTACGATATCCTCATACTGCACGAGAGCAAGGCACAATTAAGAGAAATAATCAGATGAGCGTAAGATATAACATCATATATTTATTTCAAAATCATCGCTGGCACAACAGAATTGGTATACTCCATTCATTTAATCAAGAAAAGAAGCACTGTTAATGGAAAGTATTAGCCAATTGAACATGTGATGAAATATCGTGTGCTAGTGTGCTAATTCATAACTTCACACATGAAGTTTCGGTAACTTCCACATGAAAAGAGCTACAGGATTTTCATGTCACGGCATCTCACATTAAAATACCAATCCCTCACCCGTTCAGCGAGAGCCTAAAATGTTCAAAGATGGAAATCGTGAAGTTATAACCTCATATAGCAGCTATAAAGTAAAGATTCACATGAATACATGATTTATTTGGTATTCGTGCCTCACCGCCCTAACTCAAAGAAGAGAAGTAACAGATAGTTGCAGACGAAACTGTGCTAGCAGTTTGAAAATGTACATTGAGAAAGAACCAAGTATGGAAAAATAGGATTTCTAAACTTGGTTAACACCTTAAGAATTTGGATTTAAAATGTACATGTATATAATTCATAAAAAACCAAATGTGTGGATAGGGTGGACCATACTTACCCTACTCATAAATATTTGAATTTGAACAAAATTATATAATTCAAATGTCAAACTGAAACTGTCCTACTGCTTCAGATTTTAAAATTAGTATGAAAAAGTTTATATAGAACCCAAAAAAGCTGGTTCTAAAATGGTTAATCAAAATATAGTAAATGCCAAGAATGTGACAGCCAGCATCGCCAGCATGGCATAACTACATTATAATCTTATAAGAACTCCTATTCATGATAATGCATAGCAATTAAAAGTGCTAAGCCGTAATTTCATTAGCACCATGACTGCCACCTAGATCCTCCCTCCTCTACTTTTTTCATTTTTCATACCTAATTTCAGGTGGGGAGAATAAGCGAGATGTTGCACCTAACAGCCACTACCTTGCCAAGAGATTAAGACAGCTAGACAGAAATTTGAATTTGATTCAATCACATAACCTAATAACTGGCCCCACGGTATGCGATTCGACAAACTTCACTGATTGCATAAACTAATAACTGGTCCAACGGTACATGATTTGACAAATTTTACCAAGTGCATATGGTTAGAAGGTCGCCAAAATTTTGAACAAGCAGTTAGCAAGAGTTAACTTGTTTAGGGAAATTCATGACAGTTATACACCAAATGATGATTCTCACCGGAACACAGAGTTCAGCGGATAGGTCAGTAACGGCGTTGCTTTTGCTATTGAAGAAAAGGGGGTCTGAATCCAGTAAGGGGTCATTCCAAATGCTCGCAAAATCCTTGCAATCGCCTGATTCAACAAGGTTGCCATCACCATACTCATTGTCTGGGAGGAACTCAATCAAGTCGTCAATTTGATCAAACAAGTTTCCACAGTCATTTTCATCCATGCAATTTGGACCTGTCATTTCTATACTTCTAAAACTCTTTCCCACAAGTTTTTCCTGAAAGAAAATAAAAATAAAAAAATTAGAAATTTTTTATATATGCACAAACACACACACATTCAGACAGTAAATTAAGAAATTTGGATTCTTGTATATTGTAATCTAAGATTTTAAGGTAATACACTAAGAATCTGAAAATCTTTTGCAAATCAGAGACAATCTTAAACAACAAAAGTGGAAAAAAAGTGAATGTGAACATTGGACTTGTAATAGAGTGCACCGACAAAATTCTATGGCCAAAACCATAAATTTTTAAGTATTCAAATGCAGAAATGAGAAACAAACCTTGAAGTTTTGTGTCTGCAAAGGCAAAATCTGAAGAACCCAAAATGCAGAGAGAACTCGGTTTCCTCTACACACTAATTATCCTGAAATGAAAAGAGAGAATTGGTTATTAAATACAGAATTATATTTCATGAAAATGGTGTGTTGAAGAATTACAAGATAAGATTACGCATTTCAAGAATTGTAAAAGACATAAAAAAAAAAATACGGAACAAAATATTTCAATTTGTTGCTCAGCTTCTTGTTTGGCCTCATTTGAAAACATAAACGAAGGGTCATAAAAACTTAAACTTTCCCATTTATTCTTGGAAAAATCAAACTTGACAACGTAGAAAAATTTAGCAAATTCCTTAACAAAAACAAATTTTGTGCAAATTTGAAGGTAAAACAAAGGAAATACTTGAAAAGACTCAAAACTTTATCAATTTTTCAACCTTTCTTCCCTCGGAAAACAGAGAGCCAAGGAAGAGCTCATATTTTAGAACAAAATTTGCATGGAATGTGTAAATTGCACTCATTAAAGTGAGAGAAAAACAAGTTCATGTTACAGAATGGGAGAGAAAGAGCATAGAAAAAGCAGAGCCAAACCTGTTCTTAAACCCCACAAAAGTAAAATCTTCTCACCCAAAAACTCCAATGACAATTAACAAAGGAATTGAGAATTATATTTCTGGAGGCACAAATTTCAAGGCAAACAAGAAGAGCCCAGTCTGAGTAAAAGCTTTAAAAAAACAAAACAAGAAGGACAAAAAAAACCCAAACCCCTACGCTATAATTCCTCCATTACTAGAGCCTGTTCTACAGTGAGAAAGGAAGTAGAAGGAGAAATGAAACTGAAAATGGGTTGTGAAGAAGAGAAAGTGAGAGAAGAAGAGGCTAAAAAGAAAGGAAATATGGTAGGTGAAATTTTTGATTCATTGCAAGCTGTCTGTCTTTTACTCCTCACTCGCTCTTCACTCACTCTTCACTATCGTGATGTTTAAGTCTTCTCAAATAACCCCACCGCCTACCACCACTCCACACACGGGAACCCACCCAAGGCTCTCTCTCCCCTTCAGTATTTTTTTTCCCCCTATTTTTGTATACGCGTATACACATGTAGAAGGATTCTGTATCTATATACGTATGCATGTGCATATGTTAATATAAGTTGTTCCCGTATATTTCGATGTCTATTCATGGCTTTTCTTACCTTGGTTTTAATTTTTTCTCCATTTAATTATGTGTTAAAATGTAATGTTTAAATAATGAGTAATGTTACTTATAGTTAAGACTACAAATAATCGCCATATGTGTTATGTCTATGTCACGTAGAACGATTACTGATAGTTTTCACTACCAATAATTCTCAATACATATTCAAGGTACAAATTCTTAAATGTACATAACTCATTTGTGATATAAATTGGTTAGTGACGAAACTGATTTTTACACGTGTGCATATGTAGCTACAAACACGCGTGTATATAAGGATGAAATTGTGTTAACTTGCCGACCTATTTTGTAGGACTTGTATATAACCTCGTTTCGTTTGACTTATATGTCAAATATAAATATTTTGCAACATAATCAAAGGGGATATATAATATAGCTCTCTTTGCAAATTAATTATCTATCTTGGCAACAAATATTATCTATAACTATGCCTTGAATTGATTGTGTGACAATTCTCAAATGTTTATAATGCACTAACACTCCAAGCAAGTAAATATGGTATTTTCCATTATATTGTATTTGTGCAACCATAATAAATAACAAAGAAAGATATGTGCATACTTATATAGAGTGTGTTCGGTAGAACTTAAAATCGGATAAAAATTGAAAAATTAACTATTATTGTTGATTTTTATTAGACTAGTGGGATCCAATAACAACCATATTTTCAATTTTAATTGAATTTTAAGTTGTACCAAACAAACTCATAATAACCATATTAACTTTGCACGATTTTATTGCTTGCTTTTTGTCGAAGCATATATTTTGGTTTGGGTGCAAGGTAGATAATTTTAAAAGTCAATTCTTTATTTATTAAGTATAGAGATCGTCAAGATTTTGTAATTTATTGCCAAACATATCGAGTTCGAATTTCGTATCAAATCAATATATTCATTCATACAAATATGATAACTCATAGTTGGTTTTTATTTGAAAACAATATTACTTCACTAAAAATATTTCCAAAAAATTCCTAACACCAAAAAGGAATTTTTTTCACTACTTCCCTTACATATTAATTTCACTTAGTAATTATTTACTTAGCTACTATTTCACAATATATATGATTTCAAACATTTGTTTTTGAAAGGGTTATATCATATGTATTATTAACTCTCTTTCTTAAAACATAAAATTATATCATGTCTTAATCTTTTATTATTCAATTGAAACTCTTAGAGCTTGTTTGGTGGAGCTAAAAAGCGGATTAAAATTGAAAATACGACCGTTATTGGGTCCCACTCGTCTAATAAAAGTCAACAATAATGACTAGTTTTTCAATTTTAATCTGATTTTAATCTATACCAAACACACTCTTATTTTTATTTCAATTAAAAAATATTTTAAATGTCAAATGTATAATCTATGTAGCCCCTGTTTGAATCACATTATCTAAAAATGCATTTCTCCTCAAACTCAATGCATTTTTTTTTTTTTCTAAAATCTAATTATAACGAAGCTCAAATAGGGGCTTTGTATGTTTTTTTCAATTTTATCGATGGTTTGTCAAAGACCATTTTGAAGAGCACCTTGTGCACTCTTTATTTTATATTTTTCAATATTTATTTAGAGTGTGTTTGAGCCACCTTATTTTGAAAGAATGATTATGGAATAATAGATTGATAGAGAATGTGTGGTTGAAAAATAAGAAAAAATTATTGACGTGATGAAAAAATGTGTGGTTGAAAATAAGTAGAAGAATGAAAGTGAAAATTTTAATGTGTACCAAACATGGACTAGATATATGTGTTGGAAATCCGAATCCACATATTATTTTCCTATTTCCAATTTTCAACTATGTAATTTAGTTTCATCTTTTTTTACAATCGATGATCATATTGTATTCAACTTTCTTTTTTTAAGATAAATTAATTTTATTCTAATCACAATTCAATCATATTTCTATTCTGAATTTGAAGTTTTGAACGAGTAGAAGACGTTCAATTACAAGATTATCGAAGTGATTGTATACACTATATATGTTATTCCTAACATCTATTGACCGTGTGTTAATTAGTCAGCGGTTTACTTAATTGTTAACTTTTTAGCACTACAACAAACAACTAATTATCTAATTGGTGATCAAGCAATTAAATAACGCAACAAACATTTATAATTAATTAATCAAGAAAAACAAGAATTAATTAAGCTATTTGGTTTGTTAAAATAAATAAATAAATGATTCATCTTCATCCAAAATAAAGGAATCTAGCTTAACATGTTATTAGAAATAAGAACAAGAAGAATGAAAAAGTATCATCTACGTGCTAAAGTATCAACCCGAGCTTTAATTCTTCAAGTTCTTAACTCAATCGCTAAATTTGTTTCTCCTCTTGAATCTTGAATTGGCCATTTGTTTCTTGATAAATTTTTTGATATGAATGAATTTGAGAGGGGAGAGAGAAATCCTTTCCATGGACGCTCATGTTTCGTATTTATAAGAGTTAGATGTAGGTAAAGAAATGCCTCAAAATTGAGTTCCAAAAGAATTTGAATTGAAAAAAGAAAATTGAATCCCGTTTGTCAATTTTTACCCAACGCCTCTACCCGGTTGCGTATACATCTCACATAAAATTTTGGTCTTGGTTTTGTTTTTGGTTGGCCCGAGTGCGCGCAGTTTCGTCTCTAAACATTGGTTGGCATTTTTGCCCTATATTTCTCTCTTGATATCCGATTGATATGATTCAAAACGTGCTAAAAAGATAACTCAAAGGGATACAATTATTCTAGAAATATATATATATATTTTTTTTTTCAATTCGAACTTTACTTTGTGAAAAATGGGACTCGCTAGAGCATAATTTGTGCGGTTGAAAATTAATTTGTGAAAATAGACTATAGTTCACTCCTTTGACTTCTAATTGCACCCAATTGAGTCCTAGCATTCTTCAATTATCGTTTTGTGGTCCGAATCAACTATTCGATATTTTCACTTTGGTCCCCGAAATTTTGTTTTCTTCCATTTTAGCTCATTTTCTTTCCATTCTCCCAATCGCACTTCAATCACTAAGTTTTACCTACCAAATGATAAATACACAAGATTAGACTATAATTTATCAAAAATACACCATATAGCACATAATATATTTAAATTTAGAGTACATTTTTTAATAAACTCCGATAATGTTCTCTATTTAAGCTCTTTATTTTATTTTTTCAATAAGTTTTTATTGATTTTTCTTCATTGTTTATTTAACATAATTTTTATATGTCAATGACGAATCAATAAATATGATTTCAATATTTTAAGAAAATAGAATATTGAAATTATAACTTATTAGGTGTAATCATTATAAACAGGGGCGGGTCTAGGGATGGGCCAGCCTCTGCTACAGCCCGTCCCTCCAAACCAGATCCTAAGTAAAAAAAAATATAGTAATTCTTTTTTAACCCGTGTCAAATTTTTTCTGGATCCGCCACTGATTATAAAATATTAGTATAGAGTGAGTTTGACTATCCAAATCTTGGATATAGTCTCTTATAGCTTACTTTTAAATATTAAGTCTTTCTTTATAGAGTTTTTTGAAGATACTCTCAAGAGATATTAAGTGTTTTCTCAAAAATCAAAACTACGTGTTACTCATCGAAGAAGTAAAAACGTTCACTTTAAGGGGAATAAAAGCTTATGCCTTGCTATTAATCAAAACTACGTGTTACTCATCGATTGATATTAAAATGGATGAATGTAGGCAATTCAAAATTCTAGTGCTTGCTATTAATTGAGTATTAATAAATGCTTCATATTAATTATTTAGATTAGTTATAAGTTTTAATTTGTTAATATAACTCATGCATCAAATATTCCTATTCGATTAAAGTGTTCAATTGAAGCTAGATTAAATACTTAGTTCTTGTATTATCCATATTTTGACCCACCTCCACTTTATTGTTTGTTTACGATACCGTCCACTAGCACAGGATTTTAAATTGAACTTTGGATTGTCCATTTTACACAACAGCGTGAATACTATATTTCATTCTTCTCTTATAAGCCTCTTCTTTTTTAACTCTTTTCGCACTGAAGATGTTATAACTACTCTTACTCCCAAAGTACCAATGGAAATTGAAATTTAACACTCTCACGTGGGTGGACCCTACGTGAATAAAAAATGAAAAAAAAAACAACCCACCTACCTTTTGAGTGTCGGTAAATGTTCTGTAAATTTTTTTTTTTTCCGTAATTCTAGCATGGTTCATGGAAATTCTAGTAAGGAGGCCAAGGTCAATGACCGGCCAAAAAACAATGGCACCCCCTATAGGAGGAGGGGGGGGGGCTGTTGGTGGGGAGCCGGTAGGGCGCCAAGTGGTGCCCCTGTTTTTTGGTCGGTCATTGACCCTGGCCATATGGCTTTATCCTTCTAGTAATTGTCTAAGTGAAATGAATTAAGCTACACGTACATGATTTTTTTGACAGAATTCTTACAAATGCACACTTGTCAAAATTTGACCAAAAAACTAAAATAAATAAATACCAGTCAAGTGCTGCCAAGCTTATAAGCACAC
>CADEPE010168834.1:0-13269 GCA_902829205.1 Fraxinus paxiana | reverse complement strand
GTTTTATGCACTTGCTAGGAATCAAAGAGTTAATACCTTTACATTTGAGTTTCGATAAACTACTTCTAAGTTTTAAATTTCAAAGTTCTTGTTCTTGTTCTCTTCGAGTCTCTTTTGATTTCTTGTTTTTCAACGGATGACGATTTGAGTTTTTGAATACTTAAGAAAATATATTCTTGAAAAGCTCAAGAAACAAAACTTGTTAGAAACATAAGTGTATTATTTGTTATAATCAAAACAAGTGGAGTTATATTAAATCATATGTCAACACTTTATAAATACATTCATTGTAAGACTTTCAAGAGCATTGAAGTGAGATACATTTAAGCAAAACTATTTGAGCTTACATTATATTTATTTATCAACTTATTCACTCTGAAAACTTTTGATTGATTGCTTGAATTAAATTATTTACTCATCATTTTTATCAAAGTTTTATTATTTAGCGCTTGATCTATCATTCATGACAATTCATTGAAGTGTTAGCCATTCTTGGTATTTAGTTGTTTTGTATAATTTATTAAGAGAGAAGTTTCTATTGTAAAATATTTTTCAAATTTATGGGTTAGTCTCGTAAAGCTCAAAGGTTGTGTCATATTAAGATTCCGCAATACTCAATATTATATAAGGATCGATACTTTTTGTTTGTAAATGGTTTGAATTTTACCATGAATAAATCAATATAGTGAAAAAGCCTTATTCGTGACAGAAAGCTTAGTAACGGATAACGTAGATCATTATTTTGGATCAAATCTCCACAATTTTATCGTTTGCATCTCTCTATCCTTTTATTTATCGTTATTTTGTTTAAGCTTATAATTTGATTGATCTATTTGCTCTTCACTTGCTTAATATAAAATTATTTTTCGAAAAAAATTTAAAGATCAATTCACCTCCCATTTGGTTAGTTATTCTTAGATTATCAAAACCATCATGGAGGATAATCTTTGACGGGGCAACTCAGAGTTATGGTGCCACGAAAAGGGTAATATTTTTTACACCTCATGATTAAGTCATGCCTTATTTATTTATCTTAACGAAAAAATGTTCAAACAACGTGATGGAATATCAAGTCTTTATCCTTGGCTTAGAGACAACATTGGATATGGACAAGCAAATTCAAATTGAAGTCCCAAAGTTCAAGTGAAATCCAAATCTTAAGTAAGTCGAACTATCAACAAATCAAATTCATATTCAAGTCTTGAAGTCTAGGATTCAAGTAATGTGGCCCCTTGTTTTCAACACCCAGATCATCGGATTTTGCAATTTCCCAATCTTAAGAAAATCAATCTACTTTGCAAGTTCTCAAAGAATCAGTTTGTAATAGTTTCTGTATTTTTATACATGGCATTTGTAATACAAACAGCTTATAATAATTTGAGAAATCACATTATTACCAATTCTAAATATAACTTTTAATCTTTATTTTTGATTATTGAACGGAGTCATAATAGCCGTCAATAATTATTATTTGCCTCTTCATTATTATGTTAGTACTTACAATATGATACAAATTGTTGATGAAGCATACATTAATCAATGTACAAAAGGAAATTAAAATCATATAATAATTTATCAGCCATGAATGCATAGTCAATTATTATCACTTACAAAATCATGGTCATTTTAAATTGTTAATAAAATGAAAATTCATTATTTAATCATTTTTTTGAACGTTTAGTTCCATTTATTTCTATATTTATACTTGATTAATTATTTAGTGACAAGATTTCATATATATAACTTAAAAAAGTTATTTTAGTTTTCGTTATGGATAATTTTTCTTCTTCATTTATAGTTTCTCCAAAAAGTTCGATTTGTTTCTAAGATATATTATTTCAATTATTAGCTCAAAAATGGAAGATATATGAAACATCGATTCATTAAAGTATAGAATGTTCAAGCCAATTCTTTCTGAAATTATAGGAAAATGGCACTTCTATTGTTTGAGTTCAACATCAAATTCATTTCACAAAAGGTTTTGTTAAAAGACAAGTCCAGTCAGACTTTGTCATTGTTCAGACAATTCCAGTAGAATGAGAACTCCATAAAGACCCTTTGGGTAAAAAAGTTCTTTTTATATTATTTATATTTATATTTACAGAAGTTATACTTGTTGGCATATATGGTTGACTTTATCCTTGGTGTTTTGATAATAACAAATAAGTTAATTTTATTTTCTAACAATTGAATTTAAGTGATTATAGTCTTAAAAACTTTCAATGTTAAATAGATCGATCATTGCCAAAAAATCATTGTCATTACTATCACACTACAAATCGGACTCACAATTAAGATCGAAATTAAGTTCAAACATTCAAGTAAAATCATTCGAGATAAGAGTTTGAAAGTCAAAGGTCAAAGAAAGACCATAGACTAGACATTCTTATTCATTTGTAAATGTATAAATACTTCAATCTTTAACAATGAATGATAAAAAGTTCTAAAAATAATTTTATGCATAAGAAGTTATTTTTAGAAACATTTGCATAAAATTTTTTGATCAAGTTTGTAAAATTGTTTTTCAAATTGATATTTAAATTTAGAGCATATTTTACAATATCACTTACCTTAAAAAATAAATTGAAAATGCCTTTCATAAGTCTTACATTTTTCAAATCATCCAAGTAGGAATAATCGAAAGAAAAATGTGACACCGGACGTCTAAACCCACTGGGAGGACATCTGGACATTGCAACAGTCGATTTTTTTTTTTTTTTTTTGACTTTTTCTAATTTCTGGAAAATAATGTCTATTTTTGTGTGTCTAGACACAAGACGGACGTTCAAACACTTGTCCGTTTTGACAGAGTATTTTGTTCATTGAACTCTATAAAAACATTCACTTTTTGCATTCATTGTAAAATTTTGAAGAGCATTGAAGTGAGATAATTATGTAAACCTATTTGAGCTTACATTATATTTATTTATCAACTTATTCACTTTGAAAACTTTTGATTAATTGAATTAAATTATTTACTCATCATTTTTATCAAAGTTTTCTTATTTAGCACTTGATTTATCATTCATTACAATTCATAGAAGTGTTAGCCATTCTTGGTATTTAATTGATTTGTATCATTTATTAAGATAGATGTTTCTATTATAAAATACTTTTCAAATTTATGGGTCATATTGAAGCCTCGTAAAGCTAAAATGTTGTGTCATATTAAGATTCTGTAATACTCAATATTATATAATGATCGATACTTTTTGTTTGTAAGTCACCAGAAACTTTGTAAGGGTTTATATTATACAATAAGTTAAACAATATAGTGAAAAGTCTTACTCGTGACGGAGAGCTTAGTAATGGAGGATGTAGATTATTGTTTTGGATCGAACCTCCACAATTTTATCGTTTGCATCTCTTTATCCTTTTATTTATCGTTATTTTGTTTAAGCTTATAATTTGATTGATCTATTTGCTGTTTCACTTGAAGAAGAATTGGACCGAAAATTTTATGTTTATTTTTTATTATTGAACAGAGTCATAATAGCCGTCAATAATTATTTTTTGTCTCTTCATTATTATGTTAGTACTTACAATATGATACAAATTGTTGATGAAGCATACATTAATCAATGTACAAAAGGAAATTAAAATCTTATAATAATTTATCAGCCAATAATGCATAGTCAATTATTATAACTTACATAATCATGGTCATTTTAAACTGTTATTAAAATGAAAATTCATTATTTAATCATTCCATTTATTTCTATATTTCTACTTTATTATTTAGTAACTATATTTCATATAACTACAAAAAGTTATTTTATTTTTCGTTATGAATAATTTTTCTTCTTCATTTATATTTTCTCCAAAAAGTTCGATTTGTTTCTAAGATCTATTATTTCAATTATTAGCTCAAAAATGGAAGATATATGAAACTTTGATGAATAATTGGTGAGAGTTTCATTTCTTAGTTGTTACAAAAACATTATAACCGTAAAAAAACTCACCACTTATTGTTAAAGACTTTTGTGATTTTGGATTTTTCGAGATACTTGATTACTTTTGTACATATAAATGTGTAAATTTAAACAAAGAATCACTTCTAAATTTCAATACGCGACCTTAAAATTCATTAATCTCCATATAACTCGATCTGTAAATCCTCATTTTCCTCGTTAGTATTTTTTTGTAGTAATGTTTTTAAAAATATTTTATTATTTACAAGATCAAATAATACTTCACCAAAGTGGATGCACATGATATTTCTACTTTCTCTTCAAAGCTAAGGTATATATTTATATAGTGTCTTGGATTTTCACTTCTTTGTCACTCAAAGTTCTTTAGTACAATCACTAAATGTTGATGCCATTGCCTTTTTTCCTAACAATACACAAAGCATCAATCAAGGCCCTATAAGGTAGGTTACAATATATTAAATTGAAATGAACATAAATAAGCGTTCAAGTTCTTTTTCTTATTAGTAGTGTCCAGTTCAATTTATCGAACATATTGTTAAGAGATTTGGTGAACCGTAAAATTTACAATTAAATGAAAGAACTGATTTTAGTGCACGAACAGACTAAATTGTTCACAATATAAAAAAAAAAAATAAAAAATAAAATTATTTTCTCTTCGCCCAAACTTCGAATATAATATGGTTGATGATTATGGGTACGTACCAACTCAGTAATGTAGGTGAAGGGAAACATGGTTGGAACAAACATTTTTAATTGAAGTAAGCTAGTTTAAGAATAGAAAGTTGAAAAGCAAAGACAAGAAAAAAATAATTAAGGTAGCCGCCCCACTTAAATTCATTTATAATTCAAGAAATTAATTAAAAGTAGCTTATTCTTGAACTATTATTCTTAAGCATGCTAAAAGATTACATAAAATAATGGTCATTTTGTCATGTACCAAGACTACATGAGGGTTTAGGACTAAACAAAATCAACAATCTTATCGGCTTCGTTTCTTTTTGACACCTTTTTTTTTTTAATTGATTTGCCCATATACTAAACTAAATTCTTGTTTCATTAATAGTCCGACACACTTTTCATAAATGAAATGTTGCCAGCCTCGAGTACATAAAAATCCAATTCATTTTTATCAAAAAACTGTCTGTTATATGAATAGATCTACTTTTTGACGATATACTTTAACTCATTGTGCTCTAGCACCATATTAAATTCAATTATCTAGATTGTTTATATAAATTATATGATTAATGTTTACATATACTAAACTAGCGTGTCGGTTTGTATGACCTCAAAATTCGACGTACACATGGCCAACATGATCCGACAACCTTCCCTCCACTTACACACTTGAACATCTCGTTAATTAGGATACAAATGTTACCGACTGAAAAAAGGTGCGGCAGCCGTAGTACTTCGACAATCAAGTCAATGTCGGATAAGAAATAATTAGTGCAAGAGACGGGAGACTGTTATATATATATATATATATATGAGTGAGATGGATGAAAATAGGTTTAGCGAAATGGGTTCAAGTCCAAGCCTCCAATTGAATAATCAATGTCGAGTCGATATATGGGACCCCCTCCATTATGTATCAGTAGACGTAACAATGAATAATTGGAGTTACAAAATCCGAACGCAATAGCGATAAATAAGTGATTTTACAAGTCACAAAAATGATGAGAAAGGTGAAGGAGTTGGATTTTTCTAATTTACTGAGACTTATTGTTGGTAATGAAATTGCTTACCCCCTTACCCAATAGCAACAAAGGGGAGGGGTTCCCTTCCTTCACATGGTAGGGTAGGGAGGGGTGGGGTGGTGAAAGGTACCGCTCAGAGTCTTTTTCCTTTTCACCTAATTAAAAAGTATTCTCCTTAGAATTAAAAAGTATTCTCCTTAGAGTGAGTGGTCCATTCGGGGCTTCGTTGCTTCCAATTCTACGCGTCTTTGCCTCTTACTCGGCAAATTTGATAGCATTTAATTATCGAAATGTCAATGAAACTGAGAGATCGAGACTCGTCGGACAAATTTGTGTAGAGTAAAAAAGAGAAAAATTAAATAGTTCTTACCAATGTTAGCTTATTTCAAGGACGATTGTGAGATAAATATGTAACTTGTTAACGATAAATCAAACTCTGATTATTTGTATTTTTCTCCGAAGTAATAAAAATATATTTTTTTTATTTTTTATTTTTTTGTGAACGAGCTTAGAGATAAAAACTCTATTCAAAAGCCCTTATCTTCCGAATTTTTTACCTTTTTTTTTTTTTTTTAACAAAAATAAAAAGAATAGGAAAAACACTGTCTAAGCAGTTGGCTTAATTTATGTTCCAACGGCCCAACTGACCGAGTCATCACTACCAACTGTCACGTACTGACGAGGGACAATTTAGTAATTTCTACGCACAATTTCGTTGCTGAAGAGATAGCGATAGATGGAGAGACCAAGTCTTTTGATTCATCATAACATCATCAATAAAATCTCGTTTCTTCTCCCACCAAAACTCTGAAATTTCGCCGGAATCTGAAATCTTTGCCGGAAAATGGGATTTCTTTCAAACCAATGAATTTCAACATGGATGACGACGAAAGGAAACAAGGATTGAAACAAGCTATTGAGAACATTTCTTCATTGATTTCTCTATCTTATTCAATCAAGGTTTTCGCAGTGAAATGGCAATCCATACGCCCAAAGCTCGAAGAGCTTCTTACCAACCTAACTGCAATTGAGAATTGTGATTCCGGTGAGAATTTTTCTCTCTCTAGCACATTAGAGAAGATTTTAATCACGCTTAAAGACTGCGATGACCTTGCCCGACGATGTGTCGATTTATCTTATAGTGGGAAGTTGCTAATGAAAAGTGATCTTGATATTGTATCTTCAAAATTGGATAGTCATATCAAGAGACTTTCGGAAATATATGCTCTTGGTTTGCTCTCGCATGGCTATGCCATAGTGGTTTCAAGGCCTAGTATTTCGGCTTCTCGGGACGATATGAGGTTCTATATCAATGATTTGCTGTCCAGGCTCAAGATTGGTAGTGTGGACATGAAGAAACAAGCCCTCGTTGCCTTCAATGAATCCATTCAATATGATGATAGATATGTAAAAATTGCAGTTCAAATTGATAGTTTCATCAATTACTTGGTGAATTTTCTCGATTTTCAGGATAATGAGGTTCGAGAGGAGGCTGCCAAGGCTGTTTCCTTCATTGCAGGATGTCAACCTTTCAGAGGAGTTTTGATCAGGGCGGGGATAATTTCGCCATTGATTAGAATTTTGGAGTGTGGGAGTGAATTGAGCAAAGAATTAGCAGCAATGTGTTTGAATAAACTCACAGAGAATTCCGAAAATGCTTGGTCAGTTTCTTCTCATGGTGGAGTGTCTATACTGATGAAAATATGTAGTAATGAGGATAGTGCAGCTGAATTGGTTAGTCTGGCTTGTGGGGTGTTGAAAAATCTTGTTGGGGTCGAAGAAATTAAGAGGTTTATGGTTGAGGAAGGGGCAATTCCGTTGTTTGTTAAGCTTGCAAGGTCTAAAGATGAGATTACACAGATAAGTTCACTTGATTTTCTGCAGGCTATGGCTTATGGGGATGAACTAGTCAGGGAGGTGATAGTAAAAGAAGGTGGAATTCGCACATTAGTACGTGTTTTGGATCCTAAATCATCTTTTTCATCAAAAACTAGAGAGGTGGCATTTAGAGGAATTGTGAATTTATGTTTCTCATCTAATGATTCTTTGAATATGCTGATAAATTATGGATTTATGGATCATATACTTTATTTTCTTCGATATGGGGATGTTTCAGTTCAAGAATTGGCACTGAAAGCAGCATTTTGGCTATGTGGAACATCAGAGGAGGCCAAAAAGGTAATGGGCGATGCAGGGTTTATGCCGGCTCTTGTTAAATTTCTCGACTCAAAACCATACAAAATGCGCGAAATGGCAGCTGAAACGCTCTCTAGCATGGTAATTATACCAAGAAATCGGAAAAGATTCGTGCAGAATGATCAAAATGTTGGTTTGCTTATGCAAATGCTTGATCCAGGGGAGGTCAATTCAGGTAACATAAAGCTCTTGCTTTCTATACTGATGTCATTGACAAGTTGCAATAGTGCAAGAAAGAAGATTATGAATTCTGGCTACGTAAAGAATATTGAAAAGCTCGCAGAGGCCGAGGTTTCTGATGCAAAAACAATCGTCAGAAGATTATCATCGAGTAAATTCCGAAACATCTTAAGTGGGATTTGGCATTTTTGAATTAATGTAATTCCATTTTTATTGATTTTTGTTTTGTATATCTACACATTAGTTCCATTTGAGTAATTAACCATAAACATGATTCCAAATAGAACTGCACTTTTGATAATTGTTGTGAGCAAAAATGCAAAAAGACTGTTATTTTAAGTTAGCTGGAATTCTTGTATGGTTATGTGCACAACTGCACATGGGAAGAGCATGAATTGGAGATGGACATGTGATAAGTAGCCATCAATGTTTTGGCTATACATTGCCTTGTCTACAAATTAACAAGAGTGCTGATATATGATCTGCCTCCTCCTGTCTTTGCTTGTCTTTTCTCTTCTGTTATTTCTTTGTTGTGATCAATGTTTATCTTGTATGATCTTGATATGTTTGATGAGTCTTTTTTGTGGGTCCAAGCAAAAAAGAAGCTATATATTAATATTTTCGTTTTGAAGATCTTCTTTATGCTAAAAACCCAATTTTAGCCTACTTAAAAGGCATTCGCCACCTCCTTCGGCACCAAGTAAACACAAACGACGGAGTGGGGAAAAAAGGAGGAGCAGGGAGTAAAATTGGGAGGGATTTTGATAAGAAAAACAATTGGGCAGGCTAAGAGGGCCTATTTATAAGCACATCCAAACATGCTCTTACATAATTTCGAGAAAAATGGAATTATTTCATTTCAGAAGTAGATTTATCGCACTTGAAAATATCAGCTATCAAGCTTGGTGCTTAAGTTAAGGTTCTTGGATCACAGCACTATCATCAAATTACTCTTTAACTTAAAAATGAATTCGGACAAAAAAAATGCATATTTCTTAATTTGATTGGATGAAAGGAAGAAAACTGCTCGAATCGTTATTTTTTTTCGAGTTGGAGAAATAGGCGTAGGGAATGGGTAAGGGTCAGTTATATATTGTGGCCAAAGGGTCATTGACAATAAAAGAAAATAAATATTTAACCATTTATAAGAAAATTAGTTACATTACACTACCTATTATTTAGAGAGGAATCCTTATTACACGAAAAACAAGGGATGTACAATGCATGAAGACGCATCTTGTAAGAGTGTAGAAAGCGGGTCCCAAATGCACTTTGCATGGCTCGTCACAATGATTAAATTCTTGGATCATTGACAAAAATTAAATGATGGGGAAATTAAACCTGTTGGACCATTTGCCAAATTGGTTGGCCTTGATGCCCTAATTTCTTGCGCAATAATTTTTTCTATATTTTCACCGAAATTTATGCACCATCTGCAGTTTCAACAATTTCAGCAACATTTGTTGGGAACTATGGTTTCTTGAAAACTTGAAAAGACTTTTCCTATGGAGGAATGTGTAAAAAAGTTCGGACCACATTAAACTTTTTTGTACTTTGCAGCAAATAAATTATTAAATTGAGGCATGGACTAGACAAATACAATGCCTAGAATGAAGTGACAGTATAACATAGGTATGGGCTCTGCTTATGTGCATTGATTTGGGGACAAGTCCAATAATATGAAACGTATAATGTCATAATAAAAGGGACTAGATGGCATTAAATCATCATCAACAACCCTAACAAACAGTCACAAATAAGTTAAAAGTAAAAATGATTTTAGGAGTTTTATTTGAGCATTCGACTAGTGACGGAAGAACAACGTTCGTTTCTTTACACACACATTTCGGTACAAAAGTAAATCGATCCACTCACTTTCTTGCAAGTGAAAACCTCAACTAACACGACTCGTTAATTTTGACAAGCTTAAAAAAATATAATTTATTACAAAGTATTCTTGAATTTATGCATCTTCCCATACGCAGACCCATTGGCCTATAAACAGATCATCAATATCAATATTAGGATTAATGGCGTAGAATTTATCGTTAGACAAGCCAAAAGTGCGTATAAAGAGATCACACGTATTCCCTTTTTCTACTCCCAAAACCAGATAGCACGTTGGACTTGAATCAACCACTGCGAATAAAATTCGAAATGTAAGTAATATTGCAAATTAAAATACAAAAAGAGAAAATGTTAAAGTAATACTAACATTGATAGCCTCGTTAAACAAGCATATAAATAATTATTACGCTCAAATCTCAAACAATATATAATACCAAAAGCCAATTAAAGAATTAATAAACTCACCGTGTAGTCTTTTATGAGAGGGTGCTAAGTCTTGAAATTTACGAACTTTCTCATTAATATCAGAAATATTGGACAGGCGAATGTTGTCACTCACATTTTCACCCTTAACCATCGAAAACATAATAGAAGACATGGCAAAAAGTATCAAGCAAACACAAGTAAATGCAACTGTTTTTGCCATGTTTCTAAACTCTTAGCTGGAATGATCTTAATATAGTTCTTCCAATCTCCTCTCATATATAGTATCATAACCCAACAATGGTACAAGTACAAAATGACATTGAAAAGAACAATGTACAAGAAAAAAATGTTAGATTTCGAAGTAAAATGTAGCACAAACTTCTTAATATGTTACATACGAAATAATTCTTATTTTTATAGTCATAGTTAAATCGATGCGAGCTTATATATTTTTCAGTAAGAATTCTTGTTTTATAAGAGGAAATGAAAGAAAGATAAGAGTTTATTGAAAACTCTCCAATTTCAACTTTCAGTAATTCTTTTCCACAAGTTCCAAATTGGAAATCTTCTTGTACTCTAGTTATCAGCCCTTCTCTTATTTTTATTGCAATAAACCCACTATTTTCCATCTAGACAAGAATGTGCCAACAGAAATGAGTACCACAAACAATGAAATTACAATTCTAAACAAAAATATGAAAATATAATTATTTATATGTATCTCATTGTGTTTTAAACGTGAGATTAACTGTCGAGATTTTAGAGTATATCTGGTTGTTTTCACCTAACCTTCTACCAAAAAAATAAAAAAAAATGAAAATATTTTATTAACTCCATAACAAGAGAATATGCTAGATGCAAACAATAAATTCTTCATTTATTGCAAAATTTAAAATTGGCAACCGAAAAAAGTTCATCCATATAATTAGGCAATGATTAAACTCTTAGGGACATTGGTTATGAGGAAGTTTCCTCTCTCTTACCACAATTCTTGTTTAATTTTTCTCATACTAATAGTTTTGTAAACGAAATTGTCACCAACTTATTTAACTTATGCAAACCAAATTAAAAGATCATAAAACATATACACAAAAAGCCACTTCATCGATTGTTCTTACATTTTCATAAAACTAAAGACACTATACGTTTTCATAAAACTAAAGACATATATAGTGTCGCAGAAGTGATTCGATTTGTGCACAATCCAGGCTCAGTTTCAACTACCACAACTTTTTCTATCACTTGAGTTGCCACTTTCTAGCAACCACAAAGGACACAATATGGCGATTAATTGCAGCCACAAAGGAGGAGACTCATAAAGGTAGCAATTGGTTAAAACTCAAGTCAAAGAAGGGAGAAAATCAACACCAAAGACGGCTGCATCTGTTTTTCATTCTCCGTCAATTAACCCTCACCACGGCTGAAGCAAGGAAAATATAATTTTAGGTATTGTCAAGTTGGGCCAAAGACTCAATGAGTGGGCCACAAACAAAGACCAAGACAAAGCATGAAATGGGACGACACAAATGGAAAGTAAGGGGAAGGGGAAGGTGAGAGGAGAGGAGAGGAGAGGAGGCGAGAGAGAGGTGAGGGAGTTGGGTGTGGTAAATTTGGGTTAGAGTTTTAATATATTACTTGATTTTTAAATAATAAAACTTGGTTCCTGATTTTTGAATTCCAATTTTTAAACACCTAAATTATTGTAATTTCCCTAATTGATAGGTGTGGCAATTAGTATATCAAATTCACAGTCAGGATTTCAAGTGAGAGTTTTTTTTATGCAACAATCAAGTATTAATCTAATGCTTGAAAGGTCAAAAAGCAATGTAAAATAAAATAATATTTGGGTTCCCACAACTAACAACCACACCCCCACCCCACCAACACCACACCTACGCAAACCTTAAAAATCTCACACAATTCAAAATACCCCTCAACCACCACCCTCTCTCACTCACTCTCACATGCACAACCCAAAACCCAACAATTTGGCAGATTCGATGGATCGATCGCTGCGCGGCCACAATGATGGTGTCACCGCAGCGCTCACCTTCTCCAAAGTGACGATCGAGTTCTCTAGGTACCGCTGCGCACAATACGACAGTGGAGTCGATGGGCCGATCGTTGCAAAAATTATGTTTTCTTTTCTCTCTCTCTCTCTCTTCTGTGGCCGGAGTTGCAGCGGTGGTGGTTTTCATGTTTTGGTGTTGGGATGGTTTTTATTGGCAGTGGATCGACGGTGGTGGTTTTGTTGGTATTGTTGTTGTTGTTGGTGGTGGTGGTGGTGGTGGTGGTCGCATGGGCGATGGCCTGGTAGGGGTGGTCTCAAGTAGGGGTGGGCAAAACTTAAACCAACCCGCCTAAACCGCCCGACCCGACCCAACCCAACCCAAACTTGGTTATTATTTATTTATTTTTTTTTAATTTTTTTAGTTGGGTTGGGTTTTGGGCGAAGAAGGCGGGTCGGGTCACAGGTTAATCCAAGAAATTAACCCGACCCGACCCATTGATAAGACCTCCACTAATGCAAAGAAAAAAAAAAGCAGTTTTTTTTTATTTTTTTTTTACCATTTAAAATTTGTTTGACAGGGCCAAAAGAAATAAAGTTGATTTCTTGGCTTCCACTCTAGCTGCCCAAAGATTGTATAAATACAATCTCATATACAGTAGACCTATCACATTGAACACTTCATTTTCAAGCTATATATTTCTGCATATTTATCGAATTTTCCCCCACTACTTTTCTTAAGTTATGGAGAATTTTCCTTTTCGTTTCGTTTTGAAGACATCCTTTCATGTCCTACTAGTTTGAATATGAGTCAATTCTCGTTGAACTGTGTAAAGTATTCGGGTTTTTATATATATTTTTTTCATTATCTATGATTATTCCAAGTTTATAATTTAACTTGTGGTTATGTTATTTGATTACGCCCAAAGAATAATGTGGTAGTTGTAATGTAGGCTTGTAGCTTTGGGGTGTCGTATCC
>CADEPE010168656.1:0-10187 GCA_902829205.1 Fraxinus paxiana | reverse complement strand
TCCATGATAAGCGCTGATATTTGGTTTATAAATGTATATATTAATCCACCATTTGTAAATTGTAATTCCATCTCGATCTTAACTTTAAGTAGAGAATAAAAATAGGCTAGACGACAAGGCTAAGCTTCAACACTTTTACAAGCCTAAGGCTAAGGCTTGGATGTAAAGTGTGGCTAACGACAAGACCAAACTTCGTGACTGTGCACTTTTTTAGAACACTGATAAAAACTGTTGTGTCACTTTGGAAAAAATGGGTAACAATGATTTGCTCAAGAAAAAAACATTGCAAATAATTTTTAAAATTACTCGGGGTCTCTTTCTCGAATTAATCTCGACAGATTTCTGAAATTATTTCATTGGAGTAGGAGGGCTATAAGTATTAACAAATTGGGAAGCTATAAGTTCTTTTAGACAGGTTTTTACATCTGAAGGTCACACATATCAGGGTGAGGATGCATTATTTCAAATAAATGAATAGGGCTTTGCACCTATGTACATAAAACAGAAAGAAACATCCAAAGAATAGGACGGGAGATTGAATAAAAAAATTCTGACTTATGTTTTCTATATATACTTATATAGCTTAAATATACAGTTAAAATTTGTTCAGATCTTCATTTTCATACTTTTTCGTACATTGTTTACTAAACATCTTTCTCAGTCATGGTAACAAACTGATCCTGGAGACAGTGTCCATGTAATATTTTCATGTTAGTTCTTAATATAAAACATATTTTCTCTTGCTGATTTTAATTTTTTTTTTTTCTTTTGGGGTTTTCTCTGCTCTTTTTGAGAGGGGCAATGGACCCATTAAATTGCAGTTGTTTTATTTTATACAATTCAGTCCAAGTTGTTGAACAAGCAGCAGATTTGGATGTCTTTTTTGTGCCTTTTACTTTGTTTATTCTTCTGTCTTAATGGCCAAACACTCATCATTCATGCTAACGGTAAAGGATGGCTTCATAAAGTATAAAG
Source organism: Fraxinus paxiana (assembly GCA_902829205.1). Taxonomy (NCBI): domain Eukaryota; kingdom Viridiplantae; phylum Streptophyta; class Magnoliopsida; order Lamiales; family Oleaceae; genus Fraxinus; species Fraxinus paxiana. The sequence goes on along the minus strand of CADEPE010168656.1, from coordinate 9,212 downwards.
TCAATTACAACTTTTTATTCAAATTTCTGGAAAAGGGTTATTTATTTTTCGAGCAAAGATTCCTGCACAGTAAAAATAACTTGCCAACGCTGCTAAATGCATGGCATAGAAGAGAATCAATACGAAAAATTCTCAGATTTGTGACTCTTTAAAGGTCCATGACTTCATGGTCAAACCATAATTGGCTTGAACGGGAAAATGTGGACTTGGAACGTGGCACAAATATCAAAATTTTACTGTGTCAGTTTTCATGATTTTCTTGCATGAAAAAAGCATTTTTTTCTCAGATGGAAGCAATGATTTGTGTGGGTTTTTGTAGACCATTTATGACTTGTGTTCTAGGTATTTGGATCACCAAAAATATTGCCTACTAATAATCAAGAATGTCCCACTAGCTTGAAACAAAAATTCTAAAGCAGACTAGTTCAGCAGAAAAAAGAATTATTTGAGTAAATAATGGGGGGGAAAAAGTACATTTTGGCTCTAGAGTGCCCATTTGCTGTACTTTTGGAGTTGATGACCAATTTATGTATAGGAATATGTTTCAATGCAAAAAACGAGAGGTAACAAATAATTTTGTTGGTCGGTTAATTGATAACGTGTTTTTCTTTGAAGAGACTTATCTCTACCGTGTCTCTATTAGATGTGTTCTTCAATATGAGGAAGCCCATAAGGAATCAAGTTTTAGTAATTGATAATGGTGTCCTGAATAAAATCTAAGTATGTTGTAGGTGAAGGTCTAATACGTTCCCAACAATGGATTATTAGTGAATTCATTCCCTACACCAGTAAGGCTCTCTTTGTTCTATTACTCAGTTCAAGCTTTTCCTGAAAGCATCCTATGACATGGTGATGGAGGAGAACACTATACCTTACACTAGAGGATTTAGTGCTGAATTCTAGCTTTTCTACAAGGTCTACTTTCATACCAAGCCAAGCGTTTAGGTTGTTCAAGTAGATTTGGGCAAGGAAGTTGTGCTCCTGCCACCTCTTAATGGTGTGAGACATCAAAGATTGTTGCCCTACATAAACTGGTTCATGTTTGAGACAAGGTTCTTCCTCTTTTTTCTTATGCTACATTCCCATTACAGTTCTAGTTCAATTTTTAATTGGATCAAATGGCCTTAATTAGTTGCAACATTTAAGACCCGTTCGGTAGAGAATAAAATTCAATTAAGATTGAAAATATAGTCGTTATTGGTCTCACTCGTCTAATAAAAATCAACAATAACGACTAATTTTTCAATTTTAATCTAATTTTAATCTCTACCGAACAGGCCTTACTTTGGATTCAAAGCTCATAATGCTCATATCGAACCTCTTTTCTTGTAGGTAACTTTTCAAAAACCACCCTGTACAGGAGAATATCATGCTCAATAGATCTAAAAATCAAAGTGTAAAAAATTTGATTGATTATATATATATATACACACACACACACATACATACATTGCCTCTTAAAAAACTCGAGTTGGGATTTATTTATATTTTTTATTTTATTGTGGGAGGCTTCGTGAGAGAGGATTGTTTCACTTTGTTGTCTAATTGAAATTCAGAAATTTCAAAGATTGCTCTTAACCTGTCCTTGCCACTGCATTTTGCTGCTTCGATACAGTATGACGCATAATAAGGACATCACACTGCACATTTTATAAAACTTCAATACAATATGACCTCTGCCTTCATGGAGGCAACAAGCACGAGAACTCCATAAGCATCTCTAAACAACGAAGAAATGGGCAATTTTCATATTTTAGTCCCTCTTTGACACACATTCTTTCAAAACTCATTTTCAACCACACATTCTTCAATAAAATAATATTTTTCATCATATCAATAACTTCTCTTTACTTTTTAACAACATAAACATATTTCCCACCATATCACTATTGAAAATACAATATTTCCTCGATAATATCCATTAAACACCCCCCTAGAAGAGATGCCTATATAGCCACAACGGTTCAAAGCATGCAGATAAAACATGAAACAGCACTATAATTCAGCATAGTCATGTTCGTTCATGAATCAATTTTCTAGGTGTCAAGAGATTCAAAAGACAAATGACATTACTCTAATTTAAAAGTTTGATTGATATCAGAGTCATTTTTGTTCTTTCAAATAGGTTTTCTACGGCTATAAGCAGAAAAGGTGCAGTCAGTCACCTACGTAGTTCAAGAATTTGAAAAAGTTATCCCGATAACAAATCGCAAAGACAGGCCATAATGAGTATATATATGCAAATTACAGTCAATAGACGGATTGTGACATTCAAGCCCACCTCCTTGAGGAGCAGACAGAGCCATCAGCTCAAGCCTCATCCATCTGATCCTGCAGAACCCCAAACAGTGGTATAGATGAGTTAAATCATTTAAAGTCGGGTCTTCTATAAAACTAATACCAAATTTCAGGCAATTGAAAGAAAATTCCAGATACTTGTATAAGAAAATGTAGCAAAAGCACGTCCTCTTTGATATAACTGGTTGATACCAGATGTATTCAGTAAGACGTAATGGAAAAACTCCAGATACTGGTATAAAAAGCACATCTTTTTTGTAGCTTGGACGCTATTCTTTAACACACAATAGGGAAACTAATTCATTTAAACTTCAGTTTTAGCACAAGAACTAGATCTCACCCAGACCACCCTATTTACCCTTGGACTACCATTTGATCAAGAACAGCCAGGTTTCAGAAGTCAATCATTAAATGTATCAAAACTTAGTGAGGCCATGCAAAAAATAAAAAATAAAATGGTTGAACTACTTTCACAGGTGAATTTTTTTAAAGCAGCCTATTTTCATGGTGGAAGATAAACGGAGCCCACCTACAAAATTTTTCATTTAAAAGGCTTTCTTTCTACCTCATTTTTTCCCCTAGTGTTCTTATTTACCTTGCTAAAAAGAGTTTTGTTTCTCTTTCTCCTCCTGTTCCTCAACCCCACTGCCACCCTCAATAACCCTATTTACCCCCTTGAACTACCATTTGATCTTGAACAAGACAGGATCAGCTAGGTTTCGAGAGGTACATCATAAAATGTATCAAAACAGACCATGAGAATTAAGAGATTGGGACCCTATTTTCAAGGTCAGTCAAAAAGAGCCAACCTACAAAATTTTTTGTTTAAAAAACGCTCTTCCTACCTAAATTGTCTAATTTACCTGCTAGAAAAGGGCAATATTTCTCTTTTTCCCCTTTGTCACCCCCATCCTGATCTGTCCCCACTGCCACCCTCAATCACTCTTATGTATCCCTCCACCAGCATCCTTTTTCAACTGGGTACCCCACTGTTTTATCATTCTTTTTCCTTCCGAAGCTTGGCCACCTCACGAGTAGCTGCTGAGTAAAAGGCAGAAAAACAAAGGGGTGCGGCATGGGGTGGAAAAAAGGAGGGGAGCTAGGCCATAATACAGGTGGCGAATGGAGAGAGAGGGCAGGAAGGGCACTCAAGTATGGGGGTTGCGCTTACAGGGTGGTGGGTAGGATGAGGAAGATTAGTTGACTGATGCAGACAGAGTAATTTGAGATTATCAAATCAAAAGAGGCCTTTTCATTAATTATCTACACCTCATCCTTCTGGACAATTTCCTTGTATTTATATCTTGACAAATTACCTTCCTAAATTTTCTCAACTAAAGTGGCAATAGTTCTACATGCTGAATTGTGCACCATCTGCAATAACAATGTTGTAAAATCTGCCTGCCTCTAGAGGCAGTCTTGTATTGCATAGCTGGAATAGACACCAAAAAGAGGTTGTTTACAAATTGGGGTCGATGACCAATCTTCCAAGCCTGCCAATAGGGATTCTTTCGGTTTCTGTTTGACAATGTTAAAGATTTAAATATAAATAAATAAGGCATTCCCTCTGACAGTTTGTGCTTTTAATAAAATGGTTGATCATTTTTTTCCCGACAAAAGTACTGGTATCTTATGCTATCAATAGGATTCCTACTGTTTGTTTATTCCAGGAAACTCTATATACGTGTTGGATTCCATTCATTGAATGATATCACAGATTACAAAATTTACATAATAAAATTCAACAAAAATCATTCCACAACCAGAAAGATGGCTTATATTCTACACACACAGTGATTGATCATTACATTCCTTAACGTAACTTATACCATGAGACAAATTGATGTAGGGAGATGCAAACACTTTACCCAAAAGCTATAACTGATTGGGGGAGGTGTAATCCATCCTATATCACCAAGAATTAGGCCCGAGAATCCACCCTAAGTCCACTCCAATTGGGCCTCACTTCGAAGGAGGCATTACGAAGGCGCTATTGGGTCAATCCCAAATAGCGACAGCATGCCAACCCCCATTTCAAGCATGCTATGGCGTCATACACCACTCCATGGAAATGCTCCAGCATTGACTCAAACATAGGTCCTCCAGCTCTAAGTTCTAATACCAACTGATGTAGGGAGATGCAACCACTTTGTCCAAAAGCTATAGCTCATTGGAAAAGTGGTTGCATCTCCCCCTACATCACAAATTAAGATCTAATGGGAACAAAATTTGAGACGTATTTTTTATCGCACCAAAGGCAAGTCAACAGAACTAGGGAGACAATTATTGTGCTTAAAAAATTATCTTTTTCCCCCAAAACAGAACTATATGGAAGGGATATGCAACAACACCAACTATTTTAGTAACAAGGGTTTCAAGGACTGGACTTAAATATTAAAGAGTTCTTATCTTAATATATGTGTCTACCTGCATGTCTGAGGTCCAAAGAGTGAGATTGTCCCTCAGAAGCTGCATGATAAGAGTGCTATCCTTGTATGATTCCTCACCCAATGTGTCCAGCTCAGCAATAGCTTCCTCAAATGCCTTCACACAAAACGAAGAAAATATAGAATCCAACACATATCATCTTGTTTCAAGTGCCAAAGGAGCCTCCTGTAATAACAGTGCATGCATGATATGCAAAAGATGACCTCAATAATACTGTGTATTTTAACATTATCCCCAGATCGAGGCATAGGTCTGGAACATACAGGAGGAACATGGCTGTATATGGTCAAAGGTATTAACTTTAGTCGTTTCAACGGTATTTTATACGTTTCACACCATTCAAGCTAGTTGATCCACCAGAGATAATATGGAAGATATCCCCAATCCATTCTCTCGAAATTTCATATGCTCCTTATTGTGAGATCACTCTAGTTCTCTTATTTAGTCGATGCATCTTGGTGCACTTGATTTAATATAAAAAGAAAGAAAAAGTTGAATAATTATTTAATTAGAATGTCAAAATAACTATACCTAATTCAATTGTATGGTAAATAAGAGAAATGGTCTCTTAAGCCCCTATTTGGTTTAGATTAAAAAAAAAAAACAAAAAAAAACAAAAAAAAAACAAAACATATTTTTAGCCCTTGTTTGAGCCTCATTCTTTGAAAACTCAAATTTTTTTTTTCACACATTTTCAACCACACATTATCCCGATAAAATAATTTTACACGTAAACACCTGGTTTTTTCATACTTTTTAACCACGCATTCTCAAATATATACATATAAAATTACAAAATCTATTTTTCCAAAAAATGGGGCTCAAACAAACCCTATTTTGATAAAAGTTAATGGACATGTGTGGTTAAAAAGTCGTGGTTCCATGAATGTATATTTAAAATTAACTTTGACTTTGACTTCAATTTTAATCACCTTTTTTTAGCTGAACCAAACAGGGGCTAACACTATTTCTGTTCAACTTTACACCTCCCTATGTATGGCCTTTTCTTTGCAGTCGTGCGGATCACTAAATAACAAATTTAAAGAATGACAGAAATCCATTGTAGGTAAGAACAAGTGAACAACTAACCTGTTTGGCCATGCTGCAAGCCTTCTCTGATGAATTTAGAATTTCATAGTAGAAAACAGAAAAGTTCAAGGCCAAACCCAATCGTATAGGATGCGTGGGAGCAAGATCGCCAAGTGCAATGTCCTGTTTAACAGATGGATGCATGAATAAATTGTTGATCACGCTTTGTAATTAATATTTCAATCAAGAGAAAACACGTGATGGCTTTAAATCTATAAACAATTCATCCACTAAACAACAAAACATTACAGCCTTCAAATATAGAAATATAAATCTCGTTCACAGAAAAGAGAAAATGAGAAGCGGTGCGGGAGAAGCAAAAAGAAAGATGAAAATTGTTCAACTCTTCATGATTGCGCAGAATGCCCAGAGAAAGACTGGAGAAAAGGGTGGAACTCTCCAAACATTTATAATAAGTTTTATTAAATTTCAAAAGTTGCTCAAATACTCCATGAACATTAATTTAACTTGGAGAAAATTAAAATGTGTGAAAAGACAAGAAGAAGCAATCAACTAAAACAAGCAGAATAAATCAATCCAAACAAATTTAATACATTAGGTAGCATCATACTCTCTCGGTTGGAGAAGATTCGTCATCTCTCACCCAACATCATCTCGTAAGTGTAATTTATCCCCTGTTTGATCCTCATTACATAAAAACTTATTTTTTCCTAAATTCGTTTTCAACCACAAATTCTCTCAATAAAATAATTTTACACGTAAATCAAAAACTTTTTTTACTTTTTAACCTCACGCTCTCTCCAAAAAATCACTACTACAAAATATATTCTCCCAAAAAATAAGCTCAAACAAACCCTTAATTCGTAAGTCAATGCGGAAAATATCAAGGTGAAATGCCACAACCACCATGGGTTTTGCTAAAATTGCCATCCCAAGTAAAAAAAATACCATTCCATGTTCTTCCTTCCAATAATGCTCACCATCTGCTACGCAGCATAACAATTCGCCCAAATCTGTAGAAAACCAAAACTTGGCTCCATCCTCAATCAGCACATCACATTCTCCACCAAATCCTTTATATCATAAATCCTAAAACAATCGTGCTCATAATTGCCATTAGCAATCATATAAAGCCCAACCACAATGTTATCCACCTGTTACGTGAATTGAATGCATTGTGAGGTGTAGCAATTTTCATATGTGATACCTTTAATGTGAAAAATGACGTCAATGTTCTTTGAATTTGTTTTCAATTAGTCATCGGCATTGAGTGAGCCTTGTTGATAATCGCTATACACATTTGAATCGTTACACTCTGATTCTTTAGCATTTAGCTTAGCTTCATGGTTCCCCTTCCGTGCCTCGATGTAGTGGATGACACTCATTTTTCCTGCGTTATTTGATTTCAAATCATGAAAATCAGTATGAATGACAAACTCGCTTGATCACCGACTCTTCTCCTTGAAGTTAAACAATGAAAATACAAATGATTTCCCACTTTTGTGATTCCCAAATGGGGACCCAGATGACCTATCCCCTAATAACTCGAACACATCATTTGGGGATATAGGCAACCGGCTCCTTATCAAAAAGATTTTTCAATATCTTCATAAAAATTCTGTGGACCATCATTGTTCTCATCCAAATCGAATCCACTCCATTGTTCACATTGAGTGGATCAAATGGATCTTTGTCGACCTCCGTCTTACTATCTGATGAAATCTCCATCATTGTGTCCCTTGTGGCATCAAACTAATTTATCGCGCTTAGTGTGCGACAGCATGATCGCTTGCTGCATCAACAAACCGATCCGATTAACGGATGTGCGTGATGTGCATCATGTCTGTGCACAGCCTCTCCTCTAAAAAGGCGTTGTGTAAGAATGGTCATACTCTTGGCGCCATTGCTAAGAGCATAGGCCCGTTCTGATGGAAGCGTAAACGACCAAGCGATCAACTCTTTGTTGATTACGCAGAATGCAGGACAACGAAAAAGATGAAACTCACCTAACTTTTATTATAAATCTTGTTAGATTTCAAAAAGATTCCGTGAACAATGATTTAAATAAGACAAAATTAAAACAGGTGAAAAGACCACAATCCTTGATTGATGAATAAATCAAAGCCAAATCAAGAAGTCTAGAAGACTAGAAGTAGGGAAAAAAAAAAATTATGCCCATAATCTGTTTCACAAGTCCTCGACTAGAAAATTCCTATGTTTTCTCAAGATTAAAAAACCCAAATGCCGAAGTCTTTAATCTCAAATTTGAAACTTACTACAGATTAATACCAAGGCAACATATTTAAAAAAAAAAAAAATCACCACATAATACATATAATAAAGTCTAACAATAAGAAACAAATATAAATAGTAAATCGATGACAGGTGTCAATATAAACATACAAATGACACGGACATAATTCCAGTCTTCCCTAAATAATTGCCTTAACGATACCACCAAAAAATGAAATCGCAATCATGCCAATAATAGAAAGAAAAACTTACTGTAAATATACAAGTATAAAAATATTTGATTCACCTGAGCAGCCTTGTAAGCAAGCATAGTATCGTCAGCAGCCTCCTTGCGCTCGTTCCCAGCCTTAAACTCGGCCAAGTACCTATAATAATCCCCCTTCATCTTCAAGTAAAAAACCTTGGACTCGCTCGAAGCAGCAGATGGGATCAAATAGTCATTCAGAATCTTCAAAATCCCAGCACAAACATCGGACAGCTCGCTCTCGACCTTGGATCTGTAATCTTTGACAAGCGCAACGTGGTCGTCGTTCTTGCGCCCCTCCTCTTTCTGTTCAATCGACGAGACTATGCGCCAGGCGGCTCGGAGCGAGCCGATGACGTTCTTGTAAGCCACCGAGAGGAGGTTGCGCTCCTCTACAGTGAGCTCGGAACCGGCCGCGCTGACAACCAGCTTGTCCATGAACTGGACCATCTCCTCATAGCGCTCGGCTTGCTCGGCTAGCTTGGCCATGTATAGGTACTGTTCCCGGGTCAAAGCCATCGGAAAAACCTGCGACTAAAGAGAGAGAAATACGAGATTTTTGGGAAATGAGTTCGTTGTTTTTGCCAACCATATTTCATTTGGGGGAAGATATCACTAGAGGTCCGTCACTTTATAGAAGTTAGCACTTGAGTGCCAAAGTAATTTATCTTAGCATTTCGGTCCTAGAAAATTAATTACGTCCAACTAATTTTTTAACTAGTCGTGTGTATCGAGCTGACGTATCATTATTTTTACGATCATAATAGGTAATTAAATATTAAACTACAACGCTTAAACTATAGTTCGTATACAGAAGTACTAGATATGAATATTCATTTTCTTTGGGACTTCAGGAAAAATATCATATAGTTTTTCACTTGGCCTTCTTTGATAAGTTATTTTCTTTAAAAAAAAAAAA
>CADEPE010168415.1:0-12883 GCA_902829205.1 Fraxinus paxiana | reverse complement strand
AATTTTAGTTTGATGGAGATATTTTAGATATTGGACTCGAGAAAAAGTCGATTTGGATAAGTTAGCTCCAAGATATTTTAGTTTGAAGGAATTGTCAAAAGCTAATTCATTTTTATTATTATTTAATTATAATTTTGAAAGTAAGGGGTGGTGAAAAAAGATTTTCCGTTAAAAGAAGAAATTCCGTTAGTTTTTCCGTTAAATCAAAGAAATTCTGTTAGTTTTTCCGTTAAATCAAGAAATTCCGTTAGATAGACACTTTTTATATATAGAAAGATAGAAAGAAATAACTCCTCGATCAGTTTTTTTCAATAATGAGTTAAATTTTAATTTTTTTTTTAAATTCAGGAGACTTTATTATTGTTTTAAATATCTTCGATGGTTGATCTTTTATTTTTAAAATTAGTTAAATTCATATAGAATTAGGTAAGAGGTCGTGATGTTAAGTCAAGATTGAGAGTTGTGCACGAGATAGAGTATGAACCAGAACCGGACTCCTTTTTAGTACAAATAAAAAATATAATTTTCTTCTTCGTTATAATAAAATATTGTGAAAATAAGTGACATAAATATCGCATTCAGAGGAGGCTCAAATAAATTTGGGAGTTTTAGGCAAGCATATTTGAGGAAGCATTTTAAAAAAACAATCATGATTGACTTTAATAGAAAAATTTATCATCGACAAAAAAAGATTATACCAACGAAAATAAATAATTATCGTTCATTCGTACAAATTTGCAAAATGCGATTATTGGCGCACGTCGGTCAACAAAGACAACAAATGTTGACCAATGATGTCGTCGGCCATCACCAATAGTACTTTTGTATGATTAAAAATTATATTCTCGACCAATGTTCATGGATTCAAATCAACGATTTCAAAATTAAAAACATTCGCATTTATTTAAGTCTATGTTTTGGTTCCATTATTTCAATTTATAATGAAAGAAATAATATTTTTTGGAGAATGTGTGGTTAAAGAAGATTTTTTTTTATTTTTTATTTATTTATATGTAATATTATTTTATTGAAGAATTTGTGATTAAAAAAAGAGAAAAAAAAATGTATTATAAATTAACGAGGGCAAACGGTGGCTTTGTGAATAACAAAGAATAACAAAGGGAGAGAAAGAAACGAAGGAAGATTTATGAAGTTGTTGGGCTTGAAAAGTAGTAGGTTAAGCTTTTTGAACAGGGCCTGTGGCCCTGTTCAAACAAGGGTCGCCACAGGCCCTGTTCATATAGCAGGGTTCATAGTAAAAACCTGTGACAAAATTTAAGTTTGCGAGGATTTTTCAAATTTTTTAATATAACATGTTGACATTAAAACTTACTGAGTTGTCCAATAACAAACATGCCATGAAGGTTATAGAGGTTCACAATTTAATTGGGTAGGAGAAATAAGAATAAATATATTACAAAAAACTTCAGATTAGGAAAATCATTTCTGAATAGCTACAAATATTTACTCAACCAACAAGCTCAGAATTTACAGTTTACTTTCTACCATAAACACAATGAAATTCACAAAAACCTCTCGCCATGTCAATCAAATAAATAGAAGGGAAAAAACTACAGGATCCAAACAAAAGTTTTATCGAGCAGCCGGCTGCATGATAGAATCGTCGATAGACATATGATGCTCACTAGCACCAAGGTCGAGCGATCCCATATTCAGAGAAGAATGAACAGAGTGCCTAGAGATTTCATCTGAACTAACTTGTTTAGCAGCTGATCCTCTTTCAATTGCAATGGCATCTTGAATCTCCTTGATAACCTCACACATTGATGGCCTCATGCTACCGTGGGGTTGAACGCACATCATTGCCTTCTCAGCTATTTTCCACATAGACTGGATGTCATATTCGTGCAAAGTTGGGTCGATGATTCCCTGTATGTCCCCACTCTCAATGTGCAATTTCGCCTGGCATAGTCAGTTAATGCAAAACGTTAACATTATCCATAATTGAATAGATAATAAGATTTTAATGACTACGTTCAAATATTCACGATTCCACAGACCATAATCGGTTTTCTAGTTAAGTACATTACAAAATCTGAAAATAAGATTTGTAGACACTCGCTAGCATAATTCAGAACCTTTTCTGTCTCAATAATCTTACCCATTGGACTATATTACGGCAATTAACTCCAAAGTTCACATTAGAAATTGCTTCTTGACCAGATATAAGCTCGAGGAGAACGACTCCGAAGCTGTAGACGTCACTTTTATCCGTCAACTGCTGGGAGATATAATACCTACATGACATGAAAAGGGGAGAAAGTCACAGTTGTCGGTAACAATGTGAAATCGTGCAATAAACTCTCAACAGTGCACGTAAGCTAGCAGCTATATTACTCATTATTAAAGAGCAATATTAGTTAAGCATCCACAAATCATGTTATCATTGGATTCTCAATCAACCAGATTCCACTGCCGGTGGCAGATTGCTCATACGGTATCATATTGAGTAATCTGATAAGATGTGACTATTTGATTGGAAGGGATTTACTGGTTTAGTATAAGAATAATTTGACGGCAAAAGCAAAAAAATATGACAGTTGCTGCTACTTCTAAGCAACAGCAATAACATGTAAAAATTGATTGACGAATTACAAGGAGCACGTTTGGTTCCACTTGCAAAGTTTGGTTCCTATAGGTGATTAAGGTTTCTTATTCAAACTGAAACGACAGATTCCAAATTTTAATTTGTTCTGATGTTGTAGTTGAAGCAGAGAGTCTCCCAGATTGTCCATTGAAAGTTAATTTTCAAATGTATGTCACTGTGACCAAGCTGAAAATTTTGGGCTGAAATAGAGATTGGTTTATGAATCAATAACTCACCGTTCATCTCATTGATAAACAAGGCGTGCTAATAATATGTTGGATCCAAAGGTGTTTTGTGCAGAATTTCTAAATCTTTCACAAATTCCACTGTGAGTTTGTGTTAAAACCTAGTAATTCTTACAGTTTATTTATACAAGACAGAGATGTAGGCCAGCCAGTGTGCCACGGGAATTTCCACGAACAGATGTAAAGCAAGTATGAAAAAAAAAACATTGACAATAAGTTGAAAACATCCGTTTGGCTAAGCTTAGAAGTAACTTAAAATGTAACAATTTTTTTCTAAACATGTTTAGATATGTTACATTTTCTTCCAAGTAAAAATAGTAGCTATTTTGAACGTGAATCTCGTCGAACTACCAAAATAAATACCTTATTCTGCCTTTGACCAATGAAAAAGTTATTGTTAACTATGACTTCACTTCCTAGGAGTCCTAGGAACCAGATAATATAGGATTGGAATCTAGTGCTACTCAACCTCCCTTCAGGTTGGACAAGTTGTAGTTCGATTAAAGGGAATTGTCTATTTCCCGCAAAGCATATACCAAAAACTAGAGTATATTTAGTTTGAAACTTACTCATATACCTATAAGTAAACTTTTTAAGCTTAGCCAAACATGCTCTTATCTTCTACTGGTCCTTGAGAACAATGCTGAAAGTCTAGGAGAAAGTAAGACTCACTCAGGATCCAGATAACCGACAGTTCCTCGAACTATGCTTGAGACATGAGAAGCTCCATCTAGTGCAAGTTTTGAAAGACCAAAATCTGAAACCTTAGCTCTATTGTTCTTGTCAAGAAGAATATTGCTTGTTTTCAGATCCCGGTGGATGATTGACGGAACACAACCAGTATGTAGGTACTCAATTCCTGAAGAAATGGAAATAACAGTCTGAACAATCCTTTTTTAAAGACAAATAAGTACCAATCTGACTAATTTTGTTGACGGGGTTTTTACTCATCAGGAAAAACAAATTGATACTTGCTCACCAACCTTTTGCAGCATCATCAGCAATCTCAAGGCGCTTGATCCAACTAATACCTCTTTCACGTGTCAAAGGCCCTAGATGAGCAAATTTTGAGTTAATCAAGGATGATATCTACTTGTCTTTATTTAGAAGAAATACCTTACCATATAGGTGTTCCTTTAGAGTCCCATTATGCATGAACTCGTATACAAGAATATCTTTTCCATCTTCTTGGCAATATCCAAGAAAATGTACTAGATTTCTGTGATGGATCCTCGAAAGAAGAGCCACCTAGGAAAGAAGATTCACCTTTCTAATTAGTTAATACGCAATACACAAGAAGTATTAAGCAGTGCTATGAAATAAAAGGTTTCTACTACCTCAAAAAAAATCGACATAATCTCTTGCAGAAGTAGTTGGAGCACATTCAGCAAGCAAAATTTTATATTCAGTACTATGGAGAGAAATGTACATTAACCCCTCAATAATTTATTAGGAACCCAATGATGAACTGTTAGACAAAAAAGATATCTTGGTTTTATACAAGTAACTATTTCTATGCTAAGATCGAGTCTTTTACAACACTTCATTTATTATACTATCAAGTCTGTTGTATTGCTGTTGAATTAAATATTTAAAACAAAAGGCAAATCTGTATTTAGCTTGTGGCAAACGGAGTCTAGGAACCAATTGGTCTCTCTTTGAACCAACCGAATGGAGCTGGACCAGCTGGTTAAAAAGTCACAACAAATCTGCTCTAACTTTGAAATTCCCAAACAGAAATAGAACTGATTGATGTGAGTCGGAATCCAGAAAATGAAATCTGTTAAACTGATAAAACAAACAGTTCTATGAAGCTGGAGTTTAAAACAATGCAGTTTTGACTTTCATGATAATCAGGATTTCCTATGAAAAAATGTTGAATTGATTAGAACTAATAGCCAAGAGATTCAGATAACCAATAAATTATCTTTAGAAGAAAAATTGTTTCAAAAACGACAAATTAAGACACAAAAGAAAGGGTTGAACTTCCACCAAATACGAGCAAAGGTACTCGAGATAATGATGAAGTACCTCATTTGAAAATTCTCGCTTTCCCTGGAAGGAATCATTAGTCAAAACTTTGACTGCAATTTCCTTTCCATTTTTCAATTTCCCATAATGTACGACTCCAAAGCCTCCCGAGCCAACTATTCTCTCAAAGTTATTTGTAGCCTCTCCAAGCTCAGATAACGGGAAGCAATGTGCAGCTTCTGTCCCGGCACCATCGAAGGAAGAAAGGAGCTGTTTATCTAAGAAATATAGAAAAACACAAGTGTCAATCCACCTAATTTTTTTAATACATACAAATTTGTTATGAAACTGTGTCTCCGACCTTGTTTAGGATGATTCTTTTTTCCCTTCCACAGCAGGATGCAAGAGGTAATAGTAACAATGAGCAGAACCGCAGCCCCTACTGACGATCCTATAATAATTTTCTTGCGGTGCCCTCTGCTGCCCCCTTTGTGGAGATTTATGTTTCCTGTATAGCTGAAACCAAATCCATGGATGAGAATTTTGGTAAAAGGAAGATGAAGATGCATTTGAGAAAGATAACCAGCCAATGACTTCCAAATTAATAGTTTAGGCGCATTTTTGGACGTAGTACTAGACATGACTAGACATTATAATGAAAATGATTTGAATTTCTTTTTCTTGTGTAATACTATTCAATTAAAATCCAATCCTCCCCAAACATGCCATAAATGTGAATCTATGTCAAAATAATTGAAGTGAAGTAAGCACAATTGAGCACTGCAGCATGATGCAGTTATACGTAGAGTCATCAGGTCAATCTCTTTCTAGTTCATTTCGTCTCTTGATAAATTAATAATGGCATATATATAGGCTTTTATACGACAAATGTTCAAAACAGAGATAGGGTTGCCAAAATCAAGGGAAACACAGAAGTAATACAGCTCAGGATGATAGTACAACATCGATCCACGGTGCATCTGTCCTCAAGGAAAGAAGCACAGGAGACATAAAATGTGAAAATGAACTTCTACGAGCTGAAGGAGTACAATTTTCTGGCAAATCATTTATTCATCTATGAAAGCACCTTAAGAAAAACTTAATACTCATATAACCACAGGTTTCCCGAACTTTGTTCTAGTAGGCAGAGCAATATGTTAAAGCCTAAAATTCAGCAAACGAAGACAACTTAAATAAGCTTCTTTGTTTTAATTACCCAAGAAAATCACTTCATTAGAACCTGAGGAAAATAGGTGCGATTAACTGTATTCCTATTCATAGAATCTGGTTTGGTCAATGATTGTGCATTAGATAGGGAGTATATTATAGACTATTCATGGGGATTGTATAGCCATGTATAGCCATATTCTAGGGATTGTCAACTGTAGATTAGACTGTTCATTTCTCTCCTTTTATAATTGTACAACATAAGCCCTGTAAAAATTCACAAACTAATGAAGTCAGAAATTATTTCTCCTCTTTTCTTTCTTCCTTCAAAATCAGTAACACATCCTCTCCCCATACGACTAAATTTGCAACCACTGTGGTTAATATACGACCTCCAGCAAACCCTTGGTTTTTATCCCTTGCGTGATTATGTTATGATTCTAACAGTGGATATGTCAAATATGACTTCCTTTTTTTGTGAAAACAGTGCGAAAGGAAGCAAATTATACAAAAATATAATGGTTTGAGAAAATACAGCATATGATGCAAGCATGTAATCGGCTCCACACAACTATTAACGATAAAAATCGTCTCATGCTCCTAGCCTAATAGCGATGGATACTCACTTTAAAATCAGATCCTTATCAAGAAGTCCAGATGGCACTCTTCCAGACAACACATTGTTTTGAACATACCTGCCCCGACAGTCAATTAAAGAGAGAATAAAATATTTAAGTTAGAAGCTAAATGTGTGAATGCAGATCGAACACAGTAGACAAGGCAACGAAACAACATGTCTCTATTTTGCATCAATGATGATAGTAGGTGAAGCAAGTAGCTTATGTGACAAGAATTATCATTTGCTTGAAAATACTTATTACGAGAAGAGAGACACACTTTCCAAAAAAGATGCCTTTCCTCATCTATAACAAGTATTTTGACCGACATGAATAATCTAAAATGTCAAGGAACCTTGCAGGATGTTCAGTAAAGCGTGAATAATGGAAGAAAATGTGGCTCTGGAAACTCACAATTCTTTCAAATTTGGTAAATTTGCCAAGGAGGAAGGCAGCTCGCCAGTCAGTTGATTATTTTCAAGATGTCTGTGACAGGCAAATGCATTTATTATTCAAAAAAGATCTACAAAACACTGAATGGGAAATGAGATTTCAATAATTACATTTTTTTCAAGTTTGAGCATCCAGAAAAATCAGGAATCGAACCAGACAGTGAATTCTCATCAAGCCATCTGCAATGACAAGACATATACACGTTGATCATCTATAAGTCACATCATTTCATAAACAGAGAAGAAAAAGACCTCTGGAACCAATAACCGATGGTGGAGATCGAAACTTACAACTCTACCAAACTGTTCAACTTTGTCAAAGCCAAAGGAATTCCCCCAGTCAAATTCTTCCCTGATAATTTACTGACAGACCAGAAAACAAGCCACCAAGAAAAATCAACAAGTTAATCACACATTCTAGTTATAGTACCGAAAGCAGCAATACATGTGTAAATAACATTATTTTTATACTCAACAACCATCATAGAATGAAACTGTACAACGTTAAGAGAAAAATAAAGAAGAGCTTTACATTGTCACTATACTTGGTTGGGGATCAGAATTACATTGAACCCAAGACCATGGAACTGGAAGGCATGGGTCGCCACCTTCTTTTGCCCACTCTGCCCATGAATAAGCAGAGTTTATAGCCGCAACAAATGGTCCTGAAAATCATGCGAACTTGTATCAGGGGTCCCTGCAGCATCAAAGCTCATTGCAGAAAGATGAAAAGAACCGATTCAAAATATTGAGATAGCATGTCTGGCAGGGAGGACTAGATAACAATGGACAATACTTAGAAAGAAAAAGAAGATAAACTCTAGTATATTGTATTGTCGAGTCTCATCCAATAATGCGTACCAAACAAACACACGCTGATGGTATAACAGCAGCAACCATCATTAATATTCAAGATATTGGCAGTTGGAGGACATACTAAAATTAGCATACGTCCTAAAGGAATCACAGTTTGTTCTCACCATCTACAGAGCCATCACTCCTTTTCAGATACTTGTTTACTTCCAATGCATTCAAGAGAGGGCCCATAGTAGAATCAGATGTCTTCCCAAATCTAAAATACAGCACAAATGGAAGAGATATGTTGTAATATCCTGGCTCGTAAAGACGATAATTTCCTTGGGCATTCTCTTGGATATTTACGATTGCCTTGCTGAGATCAGGGTTGCCAGGCAGTACAAATCTGAATTTTCTAGTATCACTTGAACTCAAATCTTCAATTTCCGCAAAATAGGAGAATGCCCAACCAAAACCTGGAAAACCGTCTAGGTTCAATCGGTACGTCAATGATCCATTTCTTCCAACTACAGCCGTCTGCATCACCTTCTGAGGTGGTCTTTCGTTACTGCTAACATCAATTGGCTTGTTGGTGGATATCTTTTCAGTTCCAGGAGCAACATCAACAAGGTAGTTGGCTTTCTTCACAGAGTCAGACTCCCATATTCTATCAAATGGGTCATCCGGATACCTGTGAGGAAAAAATGTTGCTCCAATCAAGGGCCAGAATTCAAGAGGGAGTTTCATAAATGTGATAGGACACAATCACTAAGGAATACATAAAATACTTCAGACCATATTTCACTTTTACTTTCCATGAATAAAATTTAAGGCATACCTGACAGGAGCGTTACTTTCTGCACCAAAGTTTATTCTTGCTGACACACTAAGGAAGAACTCGTTCTCAAATTGGTTCATATAGACAGAACCATTAAATTGCCGGAGCTCGAGGGTAGATATAAAAGGCCGTCCAGTTGTAGCATTGGACAAACAAATGCTGATGGTGGGATCACTAGCCAGAAATATTAACTCTTGAGACTCTATCGTATTGGCATCAGAAATGACAATTGTAGCCCAATGAGTTGGCCCAAAGGAAATGTCAAACTTTGGATATACTTCATTGTTATCGAAGTCCCCATACAAGAAAGTCGCTCTTACAAGGTACCTGGTCCTGCTAATGACACCAAGTGTGTAGCAATACTTATTGTTATCTGCCGGGAAATATCTCACCGTTTTATACTGTGTTCTCGTCTCATTTGCCACAGATATGTTAGCTATTTCTCCTCTGATCATCTGATAATCTGAGGTCCATTCAAGACCTAGCTCATCAGTAAAGTTATTATTACCTCCACAGTCCAGACTTAAAAAACCTGCATCATATGTTCAGATTATCAGCAGTGTACGATTACAAAAATAATTCTTATTTTTGTTGAGGTGATAGCAACTCCACCTCGAGTCAGGCACATTGAATAGTTCATAATTTATCAAGGTCGAGAGGATTAGAAAGGAGTATTGACACTATTGTAAGTTGATGATGCTTACTAAAACTTTCTACTACGAGATGACCAGAACAGGATCAAAAATCCATCTAAACCAGCCAATAACAGTAAAATATAAAACTCTGGACCTTTCATATGTGTAATGATTTGTTATGGCATAGACACCAAATTATAAGAATCCTTCTCACAAAAAAAAATAAAATCCTACTTCTAGGAGGTAATAATATAATCAATTTACGAATAACTCCATCAGCAACGAAAACAAAGATTTCATATATAACTAGAACTAAAAAGATATCTAAAAAAAATCAAAAATCTTATTCACAAATAAGTCAACGATATTATGAAGCAAAATAACCCAATAAGGACAAAAAATGAACACCCATAACAGTAAACAGTGCAAAATAATCCCATAACCAAAAAACGAACACAATTAACAATAAATATTGTAAAAAAAAATATAAAACACGTAGAGACAGAAGCGTTAAACCTGGCATCTGGGCTGTGGAGACATTGACAATAAGAAGCAGAGACAGAGAGAGGAGAAAGAGAACCCTAAGAGTCCCCATTTCTTCTTTCTTGCAAAACGGTGAAAAGGCAAACTACGAAGATGAATGCATAAAAACGGCGAAAAGGAGTGTACAGATTGAAAGTAGTGGCCGTATATTATACTAGTATTTGGAACAAATATACATATAATGGAAAATAAAGTATAGAGAGTGCTCAGTGATTCAAAAGAGGAAGTTGAAACTTGACAGTATCATAAAGCGAATCATCGTATCTGGAAACAAGATTTCATTTTTATTTTTTGGTTAATTATTGAAGTGGATAATTTTTATCAGTGAGAGAGGAGAGAATGTTGCAGTGAGTGTAATTGTAGAGAGAGAAAGCATGGAGTTTACTTTTCCTGGACTCAAAGTCTGGCATTATTTATTTGTACCGTTACCAATTCAGGTACTGTTTGTGTCTATTTTTTATGAACATATTTTATTGAAAATGATATTTTTATAAGAACGTGTTATGGGTGTTCACGTTAAAATTTTAATTCTCGTTCTTTTACTCGATACATTCTTAACTAAAATAATATTTTTCATCACATCAATAATTTTTCCTTCTTTTTCAACCACACATTCTCCATTAATCTACTATTCCAAAATAAATTTTTCCAAAATAATATGGCTCAAACACACCCTAAAATTATTTATTAATATATAATTTAAATGAGTTTTAAATAATTAATACCAAACAGAAATTGAGTTTTAAAGTTTTTATATATATATTTTTTTTTTGAGTAAAAATAGGGGCTCACTCTCCACTTGCGAGAGCTTAACTTTTCATTTCTTGAAATGTTCTCTTATTTATTTAAGGCTTGTTTGGTACTGTTCAAAATCAAATTAAAATTGAAATATAGTCATTATTGAGTCCCGCTCATTTATTAAAAATCAACAATAACGACTAATTTTTTAATTTTAATTTGATTTTAATCTTTACCAAACACCCTCTTATTTACGAACATGTTTTGGTCCAAATATAATAAACTACGTCACCTCTGTCTGATTTAATGAAATATCAATTTTTTAGTAAATTTTGATAAAAATTGATGAAGTGTATAATTGAAAAGTTGATAAAGTTATGAATACTATAAAATATGTGATTAATATTAATTGTTGAAGCAAACAAGTGAAGAATAGTCTATTTCCATCCGATTTACCGTTTAGGTATTTATCGAGGTACTATAGATAAATTTAAAAGATGCCCTATAAATATTATTATAGAAATTGGACCAAACATGTTAGAAAATACATAAATAAGGAAAAATAATAGTATAAATAGCAAAACATTCCAAGATATAAATAATCGGATAGTACTGTCACCGTCAAGTGAGTATTTTTATTGGATTTTGTTATCTGTAAACTCTTTTTATTTTATAATATAACATTGCTTATGATATTAAGAACATGTTTGGTAACAATTAAAATTCAATCGTTATTGGGTCCTACCCGTCTAATAAAAGTCAACAATAACGACTAATTTTTCAATTTTATCCAATTTTAATCTCTACCAAACAGGCTCTAAGAAACAAGGTTTAATATTATGAGACTTGCTATGGGTACATAATTATACACATAGGGGGTTACATAATGTGAGTGGGGTGGGACCCACGCTACAGTAACGTGTGGCCCACCTCACTTACATTATGTCATTCCTTGTGTGCATATTTATGTACATCTAGATAAATTCTAATATTATATTAAAAAGTACAGAATTTGAATATATATAACCCGTTTGGTAGAAATTAAAATTGAAAAATTAGTTGTTATTGTTGAATTTTATTAGACAGTGGGACCCAATAACGACTATATTTTCAATTTTAATTGGATTTTAATCGGTACCATTTGGCCCATAGTCATTCTCATTTTTTTCAAAATAAAATTCTCTCTTTTTTCAACCACACAATCTTTAATAAAATAATATTACATACAAATTAAAATCTTTTTCTTATTTTATAACCACACATTTTCCATCAATTTACTATTAAAAATGCATTATTTACCTTTTAATGGGGCTGAAACGCACCCATAACTTTAAATTTTGTAATAATTAATCGGAGAAGGTTATGGTCCAATTGTGATAGAATATAAAATGCATCAAGTATCGATATCAAATCAATGCATGAATTCAAACGAGGTCCAACTTATCGAGAATTCAGGACATTTAGGGTTATAAACCTACCGAAACGAAGGTTTTGATGATTTTTTTCTAACTTTTAATTAAAATTTGTAATATAATTTTTATCGAGATGCATAATGTCAAAACTCTCTTTTTAACCATATATTTAGGGCTTGTTTGGGCTGAATTAAAATCTGATTTTAATTTAAGTTAATAACATCTTTCATGGGTCCCACATTTTTTCAACCACGCATTTCAAAAACTTCTATCATAATACACTAAAAATCTAATTTTAATCCCCACCAAATACCCTCTTATTCTTTTGAGAACATGATTAAACGTCTAATTATAAGCTCCTTCGGAAAATCAAATCCAACTCTCCACTGAAAGCCTTAAAGATTGACCTGACCTATGTATTTCCTTCTTTAAGAAAGTGAGAAGTCAGCAACAAATAATCTACGGTGTAGGACCCGCTTTTGACCTTTTGGGTCCCACCCACATTCTCGTACCCGAATTTACTAGTTACACGCACATTCATTGTTCCACGTTCACACCCGTTTGGTGACGATTATTTTGAAAAAAAATTATGTTTTAAATGGTGATTTTTTTAGAATGTGTGGTTAATAAGTGGATAAAATTATTAAATTTACGTGTAAAATATTTTATTGTGTAATGTATAGTTAAAAATAAGTATGAAGAGTTTTGAAATAATGATTGTCGACTTTAAGAAATTTTGAAATAATGACCGTTAAATATATGTTTAGGCCATGTTTGATTGCTTAGATTTTCCATGGAAAATGGAAAATATTTTTCATTTTCCTACTTTTTTTACTGTTTGATGGCACCACGCGCCTCTTTT
>CADEPE010168364.1:0-10405 GCA_902829205.1 Fraxinus paxiana | reverse complement strand
GGTCCCGTTAAAAATAAGGCACGAATCCCATTGAAATTTGGGTTCCCATTTCACAAAAATAAAAATCATTTTCCAACAATATGAACGAATCATCTGTTGTTTCATTTCGCCACAATTGTGACTGAGACGATTGCATTATAATAGATTTGCCCTTTTTGATATTTTTTTTAACGCCTTATTTAAAGAACTTAAGTTTTGAATTGTTAAGTAACAATGGAACTTAGATGAGGAAAATTACTATGAAAAACCAATTTGTGAAGGCCTATGTGCTCGAATTTTTGTCGAAAACTTAGGCTTTGGGTATACTGATTTGATTCTTGCTAATATCAATCCGATGAGTTAGATTAGATTTTGTTTTGAATCTGAGGAAGGAATGTGAAGCCTATGCCAAGTTGGTTTTGGGCTTAAAACTCCAGCAATTTCTTCGTCTTCCAATTAATTCTCCCGTCACAAGTTTTAATTTCATAGTTCAATATTTTTGGAAATTTTGTTATAACTTTGCAGAAACTTTTATTGGCATCTGTGATTCAAGTTTCGGAGATTATAAGCTTTTGAAAGGAACTACCAACTTGGGTGGCTTCTGTTCTCCTTTATTTCATTGGATTTGCAATGTGGGATAGCCAAAAGCCCAGTGATGTATTGACAAGTCTACTTAATATAGCTTTTATATATGTACTAAGTGAATGTTTGATGAGTTCAGTGGCATTTTACACTACAATTGAATTGTTATTTACAATAAAAGAACCGGCCGTGATAAGTGTGTTCATGTCTATCACTTAGATCTCTGGTTTTAGAAAATGAAGAAGTTTGGTGTCACTTGAAGTAGGGTTTTTTCAAAACATATTGATATTATACCATAATTTATTTATTTTTCTTCTTTAATTAACTCAATAGATTTGCCTATGTTGTATCATATGCCAGTCTGTAGCCTTGTTTGAAAGGTTTGCCGTGATTTGTTATACTTCATCGTGTTGATCATAAATAAGGAGGGTCTTTTTCAGGAAAAATACAAAAGCCATTGGAGGAATTGCTCAAGGACTATGATATGGCAGTAGGTATATTATTCCCTCGTGATGCCACCAACTATGAGTTCAACAAGGAGACAGGAAAACTAACTCTTTATATCCCGTCAGTATGTGAAGTTGGTTACAAGGATTCATTGTCTTGCGTTCCGCGAGTGTCGTAACCGGATATCTCGTGAAAGGTAAGCTGGCTGATATAAAGGGAATGAAAACTAAAGTGATGATTTGGATAAAAGTGAGAGCTATTTCATCTGAAAGTTCAAAACTCCATTTCTCTGCTGGTACGAAGAAAACCAGAAGCAGAGATGCTTATGAAGTTCTTAGAGATGGGGTAGTCGTGAATAAGTTTTAAGATTGTCGAATTGCAGTTATTTTCCTTAATCATTCATATGCCGTGTTGGGGGCTTTCAAACTCATTTGCTCGCTGCAATTCAGACTCGTGGAATCGAAATACATGATTAACAATGATTCGTGAATGCCGAGTGCAAAATGTAATACTTAAAGCTTGCAAGATTATTGACTTAGCGAGCCAACTTTACATATGAAAAACTTAAATATATAGAGTAACAGGTTGAAAAAATGAAAATGCACCAGCCGGGAATCGAACCCGGGTCTGTACCGTGGCAGGGTACTATTCTACCACTAGACCACTGGTGCATATAGTTCGAAGCACCAAAGTTTAATATATCATTGAAGTCCTCAAGCAATATTAACAAAGAAAATGAAGTTAATAATTTTTTTATTATGTTATATATTCATGTCTAATATAACGTACTAAACATGCTTATCATGTGTTATCTTAATTCTAGCTTAGAAAATTTCTTTATAGGATTTGTGTTTATCTTCTCTTGTTAGTAAACTCGCTCAAATAATTAAATTAACGTCTCTTTTTCGATAAATTATATAGCGTCCTATTTATTAATACATACTAATTTTGCCTTTCCCCCAGTATAACAGCACATGTACAGTATATGAATAGTGGAAAAAGCCTTTAGATTATTCAAATACTACAGTTATAGAAGAAGCAATTTCTTCCAATTACTCAACCAGAATGAGTTTTGTCCAAAAGATCAATATCTTGATCAGTTCATGGAATTATTTCTGCCGTTGATTTGTTGGAAAAAGCTTTTGGCTGATTCATATGTTGACCAGCAGATTGCAGCAGCAGGGGCATGAAATAGCATTCTGGGAATCCAACCCCTTGTAAGCCCACCATATCCATCTTTTTTCAAGATTGTTTGAATAACATCACTAATTGAACTACTCGAAAATCGATCGACACCACAAACACCCTGTAGAAAATCGGTTAATCCGTATTCCATGTGTAGTCGAGCATATAACATGCATTAGACGGAAAATCTTTAACTTATTAGTGGAGTTGGTACTATGAAGACACACTTGTTTGGTATGTTGAACTCGACAAGATTAATAAAAGTGAGAAATCGGTGATGCTGGTAAAAGTTTGGAATGCACTTGAGGGGTGTGCTGAGAATGTTTGGTCCGGACTAAACTATATATGTGATAGGATGAAGGAAGATAAAGAAGCAAAGTTTCCGGCAAAATAAACTATATTGGATAGGATTAACGAAGATAATTAAAGAAGCTAAGTTATGTTCTTTGTTACCTGGCATTGCAACTGAGTTTTGACGACGTCCAGTGGGGTCGTTACGGCAGCAGCCAGAGCTCCGGCACCAGCACCAGCAGTTGCGTGCACCAGCAAAGTTTCTTCCTCATTGCCATCACCACCACACTCCGGTGACACCTCCATCAGAGCCCTCTTCATGGCCTCGTAGGTAGCAAAATGAACTGCCGTAAAGGGCGCATTCATAACCACAGTTGTCCTATAACTAGCGTAAAAAGCCCCGATCCCCTCTTCTACCGCGACCCTCTTAACACAATCCGCCACCCCTTTATAGGGACTGCCCTTTAATTGCAGCCTTTGCTTCACTACATCCATCGGCGTTAACACAGCATCACTGGCTACAGTAGCAAAAACACCCGAAGCTGCATGTGCCATTGAATTATTTGGATTTCCTGCTGATAGAAATTTCTTGCAAGTTTCATATACTGAAAAGTACACTGCATGAGCAGGTCCGGCGCCTAATCCCATTGCAGCAATGCCTCGGTAAAGGCCCCCGAGGCCTTCAAGTTTCATGATCGAGCTGAAGGACTGCCGCAGAGTTATTGCTGGCGTTTTGTATGAAGAAGTAATGGCTTGCATTCGAGTTTTTAGGGTGTCTACTGGAAACATGGCCATGTGTTCTACACAGCCAGCAATGGAACCTGCAACCATGAATTGCCAGAACTCGAGGCCGTCATGGGTTGGTGGCGAGGCTGTAACTTTTTCTTGATAGAATTCCGATGTCTGGTGGAACCCTGGGGTGGTATCAGGTTTACTGGCAGTGGTAGTCGCGGTGGTAGTCATGGTGGTTGATGGGGGTGTTGTGGTGGGAATGTAGAGAGATTGTGCTAACAAGGTAAGGGTTTAAAAGGGCGAGTTGATACCGTTGAACCAACTTGTTTAAAAGTTAAATATATTAAGTTCGTGATCGGTAGGAATAATTTTTTTTTTAATCTAAATCAAGATAACAATTAATTTTAAACTCACAACTTTTTAACTACACATATTACCAACTTTTATCAAAATATACTAAAAATCTAATTTCCGTCCCTACCAAATAGGGCCAAGGTCGGACAAAATTAATATCTTCAATTAGAACCACCAAGTGAAAACTATATTCAATTTTCATAGCAAGTGACATGCACTGAACTAAGAACATCTGCATGTTCATAATATCGTGTTGAAGCACACAAAGGAGACAAAATTATTTATTTAAATCATGTCTTCAATAAATAACACGTATTTGGAGATCGCTTTCGCACTACATTAAGATGGCACCATGGGATGTCACCATACAAGAATTTATTTATGTATTTATCGAATGAGAATCAGAGAATCAATATGGAGATATATAGAAGATGGATTTTTCAATCTATAATTTGTTTTTTCCTCAAGGATGGAATCAGAAAAAGAAAGTTAGGATTGAAGGAAAAAGGTTGTAATAACTGTTCACCATTACAGTAGGAACAAAAAATAAGTAACCTAGTACACGTCCAATAATGTCACAAGCCGTTTTAAAGTAACAACAAATTGTGACTTATTCTGAATAAATTGGCCATTTGGGGTCGATTACTTGAATCTTATTGTGTCCGTGTCTGGGAAAAAAGAAGAGGAAAATACAAAATAGTGGAGAAGTGGTAAAGATGAGGACTTGTGTTATCCACAAGCCTTTAGTGGTGTCACAACACTCCATAATTGTCACAACTTGGCTTTAGATTCAGCCCAAAAAGGAAGAAAGGAAGAATATATTGAAGAACATCGTGTGGTGTCCACAAGTACCTTGAAGCATATAACTTCTTCAAAAAGCTTAGTAAATATTGACTGACCAAAGTATAATAGCAAAGTGACGACAATTGGAATGCTTTGTCCAGACAAATAACTGATGTCCTAACCCTCATCCCACCCCAACCACACTGGGTCACTCGTCTCTATGGGAGACCTCAGAATGCAATCCACGACAACCCATATTCTAAGGTCTCAACTAAGTGATTTTATGAAATCTGCGTTCTACTGGAAGTAGCCGTCTCTAAACATCCTAGTCAACAAGAATCAATTGTTTGATACACATTAAAATTTTCATTATAATTCTTCTACTCATTTTTAGCCACATTCGTCAATAAAATAATATTTTCCATCTCATCAATAATTTCTCCTTTTTTAACCACGCATTCTCCATCAATCCACTATTTCAAAATACATTCTTCCAAAATAATATGGGTCAAACACACCCCGAATAAAACTCACCTATAGTACCCCATATACTGCACATAAATAATGCTAAGTTTATGTTTAGTTCACTTCATGTTCTGTATTTATTGATTGTATTGTAGTTATAATCATACATACAATACTGTGATTGATTTTTACAATGTACTAAAAATTGAGATAATTGCAGCACACGAGCCCACTATTATAGCAGACAATTCCCGATCATTGTCTTGACATTTAAATCTCTTATCAGTTTATAGCACGGCACGTGATTCATATCCCAAGTGCAAAATACCAGCAAACCAAGATATCAAAATCAATTAAACAAAATCTAAACATCATAAATAAGTCAAAACCGTAATTAAATGGAAACAAAATGCAACTCCTTCAACATAGGACAGCAGTCAAGTCCAGCAACGCTACTTCAAGACATGTCTGGAAGTACCTTTGAATATATCTATGCTGTCGTTGCTGATTGAGCAGCAAGCCTCTTTCTTGCCTCCTCTATGATGGACAATTTAATACCTTTTCCCTTTGGAAGAGACACCCACGGCTTTGTACCTTTTCCAATAGTGAACACATTACCCAGACGGGTAGCAAACTCATGCCCAAGGGCATCCTGGATGTGGATAGTCTCAAAGCTTCCCTTGTGCTTCTCACGGTTTTTGATCACTCCAACACGTCCCCTGTTCCTTCCACCGGTCACCATCACAACATTGCCGACATCAAACTTGATGAAATCTATGATTTTGTTTGTCTCCAGGTCGAGTTTGATCGTGTCATTTGCCTTGATGAGTGGGTCAGGATAGCGAATTGTCCTTCCATCGTAGGTGTTGAGGTAGGGAATGCCTTTCTTTCCAAACTGGACAGATCGAACTTTGCAAAGCTTAAACTGCAGAACATAAATTTAATCAGATGACACGATGCTGAAGGAAACAGTAGTTGGAATAGGTTGATCATGTTACCAAGGCTGTGCATTGAAAATCAAAAAAATCAATTAATTTATTTATTTCAAAATTAAAGGAGAATATTCATCCAATCTTAGTCATCCATTTTACTTTGTTTTCCATTTTCCATATCGGTTATGGGGAAAATGTAGAAAAGGAAGTGAATTTACTTTTAAAATGACAGACAAGCAGAGAACTTGAAGTGGCAGGTCAGCTAGTGTGTTAGTACAGTGCGCTATAGGAATCATAAAAATATGACAGTTTTTCTACTAGCATACAAGTAATCAGGGGTTTACAAAAACAAACCTTGGCCTCCTCATCCCTTACGGAATGGAGACGGAATCGACCCTTGGTATCATAGAGCAGACGGAAATTCTCATTGGTTTTTGGAATAGACACAACATCTAGCAAAAAGTTTAAAAACACAGAGATATCAGCTAAAGAAACAAAGTATCAAGATTCGTCATCCAAGTTAAATCCATCAACGAAAAAAACATTGAATCATACAAATTCGCTGGAGTTTCATTTCTTAAAGTAAACCTCTAAGAAGATTGAGCTTCAAGGTGAATAAAATCATAGAATATGTGCTTACCCATGAAACCAGTTGGATACGTCTTATCTGTCCTAACCTTCCCATCAACAAGAACATGCCGTTGCATCAAGATAGCTATAACTTCACGGTATGTGAGAGCATATTTCAGCCTGTTACGTATTATTAAAATCAAGGGCAAGCACTCCCTTGATTTGTGGGGTCCCGAAGATGGTTTGGGTGCCTACACATTTAAAAACACACATGATGTCGAAAAACAAACATATATAAGCAAACAGGTATACAAGAGAGCACAAAAACTACCGCAAGTGTACACACAGATAAAGTAAAGGATGCAAAACCAGGAAATCGAACAGAAAAGCAACAAAAAAATAAAAATAAAAATTACTTACAAAAGCACCACCAAGTTTATCCAACATCCAATGTTTCGGGGCATTGAGCCTCTTCAAATGTTTCTTCAAACCTCTAGCCTGTAATTCAACACAACAATAGAATTGATTATAACGTATCAAGCAAAGATCTTTAGAAAGTCACAACCAAAAAGGCACTAAAGCCCTTTTATTTTTTGAGAATGCATCATGTCACTCACAATAAGGTGTAAATAAGAATTCCTAAATATCCTGTATTAGGACATGAAGAATTTCTTCTCCGATTTAGCGCCTGTTTGACACACATTAAAATTTTCATTTTCATTCTTCTACTTATTTTCAACCACACATTCTTTAATAAAATAATATTTTCTATCCCATCGATAATTTTTCATTCTTTTCCAACCATACATTGTCCATCAATCTATTATTTCAGAATACATTATTCCAAAATAATGTGGCTCAAACACACCCTTAATTACAAAATTATGTCTAAGAAGCCACATTATATTCTCATACAAATGTAGGCAATTTTCAGTTCAAGCTTTTCTAAAAGAGGACAATAAGTCAATAACTACAGTGCTACAGGGAGCATACTATAAGATTGAATTTCCTGCATTATGCCCTACATTGATCTTCTCTAATTGCTTGTAAGATGTCTTACAAAAATGGTCATGTATCATTATAGCAAAGGGTTCAGTCATAATTACCGACAGAAAGCCTCCAAAACTTACATTTCACAAAAGACATAAAAAAATAAGAAGAAATTACTCTGAATGACACGACCCAAGAATCAAATACTTAATCCTAAAACCGGAAAACGTAAACAGTAACAGAAAACATATGTATATACAGAACGATATAAGTAGGCTACAGAGTGTGAGAAGCTGACCATTTTGTTGGTGGTGAACGGGGATCTACTAGGCGGCGCCCCCCTCTCTCCGTCTCTCTCAGTCGCGTACGAGTTCGAAGGTGTGAAGAAAAGCCTATAGCCCTAGCTCCGTGTTTATATGCGTCTTTTCTAAGGGCAAGTTAGGGCGAATAATTTAGAATTCAAACCGGTCCGGTTAGGTTTGTGCGAGAAACAAACCGGATCGGTTAGCTTGATAGGGTAATTTTTTGTCGAATAAGTCAATTCGATTTAGTTCTTAATTCTTATAGCGATTGGTAATTACAACGTATTTCTTCATTAATATAACAATTTGGGTTGGGCACGAGTTAGGTTGAGTTGGTTTTGGACCCAACCTTGTATCAAAACCGTCCAAGTCGAGTCGAAGGAATTGATGTCCAAACCGATTCAATCTTGCTACTAAAACTGAACGAAGTAATTTGGATTGGGGTTGGACCCAAATCAATTAGGAAAACAAATATCCTTATAAGTTAGCGGGCCAAATATCGAGTTTGTTGAGCAAACCTTGAATTCATTGGACAAATCTCGTGTTTGCTACGTAAAAGTTGAGTATATTAAGCAAATGTCAAATTTGATGTGTATATCTCGAGTTTAAAGTTAGATAGCAAAAAAAAAATAAAAAAAAATCAAGATTTGTACAAATTTGGAGTTAGAAGCTAGAAGTTGAGCAAATCTCAAATTTGATTGCTTAAACTACAACCTAACCCAATCTCCTAATTGTTTAACATAAATAGAATAAAACCCACTTTTAGGGGCAAACCGACTCGAGTTTGGTCTGTTCTCACATTTTTTTTGGGTTATTTGTCCACCCCTAATAGCAGATATGTTCGTCTCGAAGATGATAACAGTCAAGATCAATAACTTATAAAAATGAACACTTCAATCCCAAATTTTTCATTAATTTTCTTCAATTCTATTTCATTATTTTGAATTCTGCTATGAATGTTCAATCATAAGACTATAGTATCAGCAACAACAATCTTGCGACAGATTCAATGACACATTCAATAATATGGGAGACACGTGTCAAGATGATTGAAAAGTTTAAAAAAACACCCAGACGGTTCAATTTTACACCATTTTTTTTCGGCCTTCTTTTCTCTCCCTTAATTGCAAGACAAAGTGATTGGAGTTAAAGTTCTGAAAATTGATTGAGGTTGAAGGAAGTTATATATTTGAATTATATTCACACTACTCCATTCAATCCACTTTAGTGAACAACACTTGGTCGTCGAAGTTGTACATTCAACGTCGAAGAATTGGTTCATGAAAGATATCAATAATCACCAACCAAAGATTAGTCCACAAAAAGTGTTTCATCAATCACATGTTGGTTACTATTTTTGAAGCATCACTGACCACATATTGGTCTCTGAAAGAAGAGATATAGCGACCAATTTTGAGTTGGTGCATAATCCCCCACCACATCTTGGTTGGTATAGGTTGTTAATAGTTATTATTGATGATTTTTACTGACCAAAGTATAGTTGCAAAAATTGCAAATCAACCGTTTTTTATTATTATTATCAGTCAAATCAAGTTTTTTACCAACCAACGATTGATTATTGATATTGAATTAGCGACCAGCTAACGACCACATTTTTGGTCAACATTTACAAGTCGCTGGAGACAGTTTTTTCCTCTTTGTAGCGGATCCTCATTCTTGATCCTTACACAGAGAATCCACCGATATAGACTCCTTGTAAACTATAGACCTTTTGACTCAATATTGAACTCAAAAATATGTTAATCAATTTCTAAGATGCCAACACTATAGTTTTGACAAAAAATATTTCAGATTTCAAGAGGTTCTTACAAACCTCACCAACTAGTTATAGAAAATAATCCAAACAGCTTAGGGGAACAATTTGAATCAAATATAAAGTTCAGAGTCTAATTGTCTAAAATATAAAGTTCAGGGACTTATTTGCTACACACAGAAAGTTTAAGAACCAATCAGAAAAGTTCCGAAAAATCAGGGAAAAGTTTAGGGAATGACGTGAAAACAAAGAAAATGTAGAGGCCGAGATGGGAAATATTTACAAATTAGGGGGGCTTTAACAAATTTAGACAAATGCTTAATTGAATACTGGAATGAAATCTCAATTCAACCAGGGATTATCAACTATTTCAAAAGCCTCCACATCAAAGTGGAACCCAACTTCCCGGATGCAATAGAGGATCTTGTCACCAGCATTTTAAGGGTTCCAAAAAATCAATGGCTGAGGTATATACATCTTCCTTAGTGAACTAAGACAGTTGGAAGGACGAAATAAAACGAATTTAGCTAGAGTAATAAGGACTACATGGCTGTGGAGAATTGTACATTAAATGTGGAGATAGATGACACTTAGGACATGTTCGATAGAGATTAAAATCGAATTAAAATTGAAAAATGGCCGTTATTGTTGACTTTTATTAGACAAGTGAGACCCAATAACGGCTATATTTTCAATTTTAATTGTATTTTAATCTGTACCGAACGAGCCCTTATTATCATTATCAAGCTATTTGACCAACGAGGCAGTGCGGGCACACATAACATCATATGACTTCTTCACAATATGAAATTGGAAGGACACATTTCTACCCCGAGATTTGATCGTGACAATTTTGGGATGTTGCTGGTATGAATAATAACTCTATACGATCATCTTTGAGAAGCGCCAACTTAATAATGAGTCTGTGGATAACTCACGACACGCTTGATAAGTAGATAATACATGTGATTAGAGGAGATTTATGTTAATGTACTCATTATCTTTACGTTGTATTGCAC
>CADEPE010168334.1:0-15259 GCA_902829205.1 Fraxinus paxiana | reverse complement strand
TTAGTCTATATAAAAATTTATAATTTAATTAAAAATAGATATTTTTCTGAAAAATAAATGAAAAAATAATTTTTTTTATAAAAATGCAATTTACTTTTCCATATAAAATAGAAATAAACAATAAGAGAGATAAAGAAAAATAGAAACTAATACGATCAAAAAAAAAAAAAATTAATCATAACTTTAGTGCTTGTAAAGGGAAAATGAAAGAGAAATAATGAAAAAAAATATATTAATATTTTTTTAAAAAAAAAATCTCTCAAAATCTTGTAATTAATGAAGGACAAATTTTGAGATTTTATTTGAGTATTTTCTGCTTAAAAGTTAGTACTATGAAGATTTTTATAAAAGTCTCTAAAGAGTCATAAAAAATTGAATACATCAAAATTTATAGAGACTTCTAAAAAATTTTAATTGAATACATCGCGACTTTTAGAGATTTTTTTAAAAGTTTATAAAAGTTTCAATTGAATACACCAATACTTTTAGAGAATCGCCAAAAGTTTACATTGAATACCTCTAAACTTTTTATCCCAAAAAATCATTAAAAGTCTCAATTGAATACACTTCTCTTAAATTTTTTTCCTACTTTTAATCTTACAATTTTCAAAAATTATTATTTTAAGACTCTTTTTCTGAAAAAAAGAATTAATTTTAATTATTGTCAAACATGGGCTAAAATTTGACACATTTCAATCAACCGGCATAAATTTGGACATTTTTTAAATTCCACAAAATAAAATAAAAAATTCAAATTTTGCTGTGGGCCTGTGCTGTGAAACCTGCTGCTGTCAAAAAGGGAGTTTTGCCTACTGGAAATTTGTAGGGTTAGTTGATAGTAATTTTGTTCAAATCCAGAATCCGGTTTTCTATTTTTCTTTTTTTGATACCCAGACCAGATGTCCTTTTTAGGCTGGACCTCTAAAATCCTTGTCCCTAAAATCTCGAAGAAGAGGGGAATACTGATTCCCAATTTTTCCTCATCAATTGTACACTTCTGTGCACAAGATCATCCTCCATGGAGTGATTGCTTTCCCAGGATTCGAACCCCCGCCCTACCGCTGAAAGCGAGTTATGTACTTATTGTTCGCCAGTTGAGCTGTGCCCCGGGGGGGCCGGTTGAAATTGAACATTTTGGTACTATGGTGGTCTCTTTTACCATTCTATTGAATTCACCGTCGCCAATTGAAATTGAACATTTTTCCATCTTTCTTCCGCAATGGCATTTAATACGTCCTATTTTTAGGGGTGTGGGAGCGGGGCCAAGGCCGGAGGCGCTGGGTTAATGTTTTCAGATATTTCTCATGCTCTAACTGAATTGTTGCCTTTTCTCTTCATTTATAAAGGGTCAAACTTTGCAAAAAAGTTTAATTCTTCAATTTTCAGGCCAATAGCCATTGAATTATTCAGCATCACATTTGCTTGCAGTTCATAGTAATAATATTTATTGCAGCTGGGGCTGTAGTGAAGTTCAGTTCGCTATTTCTTGATCTTTTTTTTTTCCTGGGATTTTAGAGCATTGATCAGAATTCCCTTTTTCCCAATATTGAATTTAAGCAAGGTTAGATGCCGACTGATGAATCAAGTAGCTCTATTTGGAGTAGAGAACAAGATAGGCAATTTGAGATAGCACTGGCAACTTACCCCGAAGACTGTTCAGATAGATGGGAGAATATTGCAGCCGATGTTCCGGGTAAATCCCTAGAAGAGGTTAAACATCACTATGACCTTTTAGTTGATGATGTCGACCGGATTGAGTCGGGCTGTGTGCCTCTTCCTAGTTATAATTCCTCGTCAGATGGTTCTACCAACCACGCCGGTGATGAAGGAACTGGTAAAAAGGGTGGCAGTTTTGGGCACTTAAATAGCGATTCCAATCATGGAGGTAAGTGTTCCAAGTCAGATCAGGAGCGCCGCAAAGGGATTGCTTGGACAGAGGAAGAGCACAGGTGAAGTATTATTGAGTTCAATTTTATAATTACTCTAATCCTGATGACAGTATTTTGAGTGATAAATGTGTTCTTATTAACTTGTGGATGGTATAATATCACTTTGATGCCGGTTAGCTCCTTTTAAAACGGGTACCCTTTATTCTTTTCTTCTCCTTTTTTATGTTATGGAAATTCCAATCTAAGCTGCAACTTCACAAATTAATTAGAAAAGGTCAATTCTTACCATCAGTTCTTCTCAAACAGCATTTAACTATTATGTTTGTAGAATATTAGGTGAGCAATCCTGCACATCTTTTGCCCTTTTGCTTCTTTGCATTCTCATTCTGCAAAGTTTTGAAGTCCATTGATAAACAAAATGTTCACTAGCTCATATAGTTTTTCACGTCCTGCTTGCATCTTAGAGCAAATATTTATTTTTAAACACAATAGTAACCTGTTTGATCAAGGTCTTCCCGATATTTATCTGCGTCCCTGTACATGGTTGATGGGATTTTTATTTTTTTTCCTGTGCTCTGCTTTCTGAACTTCAGAATTTATATTTGAAGCATGGCCTATATCCTCCTTTTAATTGGTCGTCCTAGCTAGTTTTCTAGTATTTCAAGGTTGCTCTCTTTACCCAAATGTTTGTTCACAATGTGAACTGTCTTTTATTTACTACTGAGCTGCTTGTTATATTAGAGGAAGGTTGGAAAAATTGAATTCAAATATTTAGATGACATCCTGTAGAGGAAAGGAAGTGGATATAAATTTATTGAATCTAACTGTGGAAGAATACGCTAAACTTAATTACGATATAGTGGAAGTATCTTCTTGGTTTGGAAAAATTTAGTATCAATCTTATTATGCCTGATTAAATATTCATAACCTATCAGCTCTTGAATCACTCGCTTAAATATCGTAAATAGATTATTTTAATATTTATCCCTTAGACGCGTTTCTTGTAGGAATGAGTTACCATTTGCAGCTTCTATTTAATATACATTAAAGTTGAGAATGCAATTTTGAGAAGAAAATTATAACATGCATCAATGCCAAGAGTAAGTTTCACGATTTTATTCATGTGAAATTTTCTGTATTGTCATTCGAATGAGATGTGTTCTTCAATGCGAAGGGACTTTGGAGTTAAGGTTGTGAAGTTAATGTGCATAGATGAAATTCCCAACTGAACCTGGAACTCTTAACATAATTTGGCAATAAGTTATGAATCAGTCCTTCACTAAGCAAAGAATTAGTCCTTCACAGCATCTGTCAGTGAAATTGCTGCTCTTGGATTTGGTTGAGTACACTACTACTGTCATTTTAGGCAACTTTTCCAATACTTACTGAAAGTTTAAGATTATGTGAATTCAATGAGAACCTTTTTGGCACAGTTTGAAGTAACACTTCTGCAGCTTCTCTAGCAACAAGTATTCAAAAACATGAGTGGTCTAATGGGGATAATCTGATGCCCTAACATAACTGGGTTGTTTTGAGTAGTACAAAATAACCAAAACTGCAATCGCTCTTAGATAATATAAAGAAAGCCTAAGAGCTATAGAAAAACACAACTAGGTGAACTCTAAGAACATTGAAAATTACGATTAGACACCTCTTCCATAATGGGTGGAATAATCATTCTGAACTGACCTGTGACTTTTAATAAGCTCTTCAAAATTAAATTGAAGCCCTGTCACATGAATTTCTGAAGTTCCTAAAACATGCTGAATTGCTGATTGAAGATTTTAACTCTTGACTCTATTGAAGAAAACATTAAGATTCACAAAGAGACATTAAATTTTCCCAATCTCCAATATTCCGAAGGCCCTTCACGTTAATTTGAATATTGTTTGAACCTTGGAAAATCTTTTCCATGGATTCTCAGTACTTGAAAAAGCTCATTATTACCAGGGGCAAGGCATAGGCCTAAGACAACTGATAAAATAATCTAAAAGAATATAAAATACAACAGCATGCTCAAAATAAGCTGTAAACCATCTTAAAAATCCATAATATAACAAATTGACAAAATTAGAAGTCTATGCAAACAAATATAAAATCAATACTAAAGTAGCAAATAATAAGATACAAAAATTTTAGGCGTAACATAATGCAATATATTACTACAAGTGGAAACAACCCAGAAATCTCCTACTTCATCACTACTAATATCTTTGGAGAAATTATCAATTTATTTAATTACCAATCACCCTCGTCACTCTCAGTTTCTTCTTATTATTTGTCATTAGTGATGTTATCTTCTCTTTACTCCATCCCCGTCTGTAAAGGCGGATATAGAAAAATAAATGGATCTGCTTTGAAATTCTATCTAAAGACATGGTACTGAAAAGCCAAACACAATGGCTTAATTAGGAAACTTTACTCATTCAAGGAATAAAAGTGCTAAACATTATCCATAAGCTAACAAAGCAACTAATACAAAAGTCCAAATCACCAAGTCAAGAAGAACAGCCACGGGATAATTGATTATTTTCCTCCTCCTCCCCAAATGTGTTTGTGTGGTTGTCAGTGGGGGAGGGGGTAGGGGTAGAATTTAACTAATGAAAACAAAACTATCAAACTTTAATACCAAATAATGTGTTTAATTACCAAGATTTGCATAAAAAGTGGGAAAAAATTGCTCTAGATTTCTACAGAACAAAATTAAAAGTGATGCGCCAGTTTCGAAGCATCCAAAAAACTCATGGCTAAGTATGGAAGCAAAAGCAAGGCAAAGAAATGGCTTAGGTTGAAAACTAACTAGTGGCTGATCAGTTTGGAAACAAAAATGGGCTGACAATAAATCAAGCACAGAAAATAACGCTCTAAAAGAAAAGGTTTCTTCTCGTGAACAAATTCTCTCTCTTACAATCAAGCATTCAAAAATTACTTTCTGGGGAGAGTGCACAAGGGCTAATTTTTACAGCGAATTAACTTATTATGCCTCTGTTTGACAACCATTATTTGAAAACTATTTTTTCTACATACTCATTTTCAACCACCTTTGAACATAATAAAATATTCTGCACGTAAACCCAAAACCTTTTTCCTAATTTTTAATCGCACATTCTCCAAAAAGTCACTATTCAAAATATTGTTTTTCCCAAATAATGGTTGTCAACAAACAAAGACTATATGGAATTAAGCTGTCGGAATGATCTTGCTGTTTTTAATTACCAAATTTAACAGTGCAATCTGAATCTGTTGCTTATTTTCCTACTTTCCTCGTAGTGCATGTTGAACTTACATTGTATATACTAATTGGTGTGTGTGAGCATGTGCCACTTGTTTATCCTCTCACAGTCTCATGCAAAAGTTTACTAATTACATTATTGTGTTAAAACGTTGGAAGATGGAGAAAGTTACAACAATCTATGGACATGCTTTACATTGCCTTTTTTACGTAAAGTTTACTAATTACATTATTGTGTTAAAACGTTGGAAGATGGAGAAAGTTACAACAATCTATGGACATGCTTTACATTGCCTTTTTTACGTGGAAAAGTGGCAAAAACCCATTGGAGTATAGTCTCTTTTCTCTAAATAAAATAAATGTGCAAGGGCTTTATGAGTCTTTGTTGATATGCCGTAACTGAAGAACTTGAATTAATGCACTTCATTTTTGGTTTTAAGTCCCTTTAAGCAATAAAATTCTTCCTGATTGTAGTGGTACCCAAGTGATTTTCAAATAACTTGCATATTGCCAGGTCACATCTTTTGCCTTTCACACCTCCCAATACCAACAGATGACTTTATTTTTCTTACTCTAATTAGGTGGTCTATAAATCAGTATCAATGCAAAGGACTGAATTGAGAAGAACATTGGTAGCAGTAGAAAGAAATTGATGAATATCTCACGTATACCACTCTTAACAATGGAAGGTCTAATTGTCTGTGGCTTGCATAATTAATATGTTTACTGATGGACAGAAATCATTCCAGCTATTGGTCGTGGTGAACCCTTTTCTAGTTTGTACAGAATCCTTCAAACGTATGCGAAACCTTAGTTTGAAGTTGGTGTTCTCTACTTAATGGCTGATGGGGATGGAGTTGTAGCATTGACATAATGAAAGTAGTTTTATGTTTTTACCCTTGTCAAATATATAAAGGTTTAATGCCTGAAAACTTCTTTATAAGTGTCTTTCAAACTGGCCATACACAATTTTATGGCTGAAAGCTATTGAAGGCCAAATAGGTAATCCTTTTCTAATGTATTATTGTTTTCAATTTCTTAGGAATTATTGTTGAAAGATTAAACAGTTTGGCTTGGCTACACACAAGAATTTAAGCTTCTTTTCTTCCTGTAATTCCACGAAGACCTGCTCTTGACTACGCAAATCTATCTTGCATTTGAAAGATGGGAAGAATGAAAAGGGAATCAAAACATGTCTAGAGATATCCCAAATTATTGATTGAGCCTCTTCACTTCTGCTTTTTATATTCGTATAATTCATTTTACATCATTGAATGACTACTACTGATCTTCTGTGTATTTTAGAGCAGACACAATGTTGGATGTGTATTCTGTCAGATACTTGTGCTAGAGTTATTATACTAAAGTTGCTCTGATTGTTTGCCTATTTCTGTAATCGTTTCGTATATGTTTGAGGCACAAATTAACAGCATTTTGTGTTTGCTTTTTGGTTACTTTTTTCTGACTGCATTTTGCTTTATCCTTGAGCATGACATATATTTTCTATTGATTATTATAATTCAGGTTGTTTCTTCTTGGTTTGGATAAATATGGAAAAGGTGACTGGCGAAGCATTTCCCGGAACTTTGTGGTGACCAGAACTCCTACACAAGTGGCAAGCCATGCCCAAAAATACTTCATCCGTTTGAACTCTATGAACAAAGATAGAAGGCGGTCGAGCATTCATGACATCACTAGTGTTAGCAGTGGAGAAGTTTCAGTGCCAGAAGGTCCAATCACTGGTCAAACAAATGCTTCTGCTGTGGGAAGTTTATCTGCCAAATCAAACAAACCTCCTCCTCAAGTCCCAGCTGCTTCTCCTGGAGTTGGGATGTATGGAGGAGCACCAACTATTGGGCAACCAATAGGAGGACCCCTTGTTTCTGCAATCGGCATGCCAGTGAATATTCCACCACCGACACACGTGGCATATGGTGTCCGAGCTCCAATTCCAGGACCCAGCCCTCAGACTAGCATGGGTCCTATGACTTATCCAATGCCACACACATCTGCCCATAGGTGATTTAAGTATACATGCAGAAGTATATGAATTGTACCCAACCTAGCTATTTCTCAGATGGGCTTTTCATGTCTAGAGAAGGAATAATGTTTTCTGTTGTTGCAGAAACATGTAGAATGAGGGTCATTTTTCATTCTTCTTATTAAATCTAAATAAGCCAGAGGGAAAACCGTATTAATCTGTATAGACAATTGTCAAGATGTGGCAGCTTTAGGTTCTGGAGAACGTTATGGCTTTATACAGCCAACAGAAGTTTCAAGAGTATCACTAGTTCAGATCATTCAAGATCAAGTAATGTTCATTATGGTGAATATTATCAACAGTTGTTTTCTCCTGACGATTTTGAGTAGAATGAATATCCAAGGAAATATTTAGCTAATGTTGCTGTTAAAAGGCATACAAGCTATCCGTAGTATATTAGCTTATACTTGGGCTTCTGAGGGTGATGGGTTTTTCTTGCCTTCTGATATTGTGGTTATCTAGTATTATTTTCTATGCCATGCACATATCAGTCGCTTATGGTAGGGAAATCGCGGCCTCTGATCAATCTCTATTTACCCACAGTTAAAAGATGAACGTGGACTGTGGATGTAAAAAAAATCCCATCTATGATTGTAATAGAAGTTTCTTGTTTGAGCGAAGTAGTGTTTCTGGAAAGACGAGGTTTGCAGAAAGGGTAATGTTTAAATGATGTCGTTTAGATTGTCCAAGAGTATTACAAATCGTTTAACTTGGTTTCACGTGGGAACTGCATCAGGTGTTAACAGCAACGCATGTGCTGTCAATTGGAATGACCATTATGAAGTTGGGTGATTTGGTAACCGCCCCATTATTTGGTATTATAATTTTTAGAATAGTATTTTTTTGGAGAATATGTAGCTGGAAAAGAAGAAAAATATTTTGATTTATGTGTAATATTATTTTATTGAAAAATGTATTATAATTTCAACGAAGGTCAAACAGAGGACTTGATTGAGACATTTTAAAGTTTATAATCGAACTAAGACTTCGCTCAAAGTAGTAAGACCTTCAATAAAATTTACCCTTAGATACACGAAGGATGCTATGCAATTACAGGCCTCAATAGAAACCTATTTATTTGAAATTAATTGATTAATACTTCCAGAATGATGGATAATAGTTTGCATTCTCTTCAGAATTCCCAAAAAGGTACATTAAAATCTGCAAACACTTGAACAAACAAAAAAAACTTACAGATTCACATGATACCAAATTTACTTCATCATTTCCAGTTGTTAGCAACAATGTCAGCCAGATCAACCACCCTCTGTGAGTAACCCCACTCATTGTCATACCAAGCAATAACCTTAACCATGTCATCTCCCATCACCATTGTCAATGAAGAATCAACTGTCGATGAAACATCAGTGCACCTGAAGTCCACAGACACGAGTGGCTCATCGCACACGGATAAGATACCGTCGAGCTCCTTTTCAGCAGCCTCCCTGAATGCAGCATTAACTTCTTCGGCGAATGTCTTCTTCTCGACCTGGACAACGAGATCCACCACAGACACGTTGGGAGTCGGGACACGAAGAGCAATGCCGTTCAGCTTTCCTTTGAGTTGTGGAAGGACAAGTGCCACAGCCTTGGCAGCACCGGTCGAGGTAGGAACGATGTTGAGGGCTGCAGCTCGTGCACGTCTAAGATCCCTGTGGCTTGCGTCAAGAAGCCTCTGGTCTCCAGTGTAGGAGTGAGTAGTTGTCATTGTTCCCTTAATAATGCCTATGATATCAAAATTTTATCAGCTTCATCATGTCAATTAATACGAGAAAATAGATAGTACGAAACATAAGTATTGTCAAGTACTGCGTACTAAACATAAGCAACACCATCCGACATGTATATGTCTGTAAGTGTGTGCATGTGTTGCAGGGATGCATTACCAAATTTCTGGTCGAGGACTTTGACGAAAGGTGCAAGGCAGTTGGTAGTGCAAGAAGCATTGCTGATAATAGGCTCATCAGGGCTGTAATCGCCTGCATTTACACCAACAACATAGGTAGGAATATCACCCTTTCCAGGAGCTGTGATGAGAACCTTCTTCGCTCCGGCTTGAATGTGTCTACCAGCACCCTCCCTGTCTACGAACACTCCAGTACCTTCTATCACTAGATCAATCCCCAAATCCCTGGAAATGAAATTATTTGATCAAAGAAAACGGCAATTATTAGGGCGGAAAATACTTAGTTTTTGCTCATGGAAGCAAAGTTTTCATGACTCCTGTAGATTATAGTCGCAGTCTGATGAGGCTATAAAGGGTGATTGAGATTATTAGAAATTATGTAAATAGTTGAGGTCATTTTTTGTCATTTTGTTTTTCATTTCTTTTCTATAAATACTGTACATAATTCACGGATTGAGTAAGAAATTGGGATAACCATTTTTCCCGCCATATCCTTCTTCTTCTTCACCTTTCTCTGTCTATTATTTTTACAGAGATCAATACATCACGAGACAAAGTAGGCATGTTTTGTAAGTAATACTAGACATGGTTAGATGGTACAATAGACAGGGTTTTACTTTCTTTTTCTTATATAATACTGTCCAATATTATCTAGTCCAAAGCGTGTACGAAAATGCAATGAAAAATATGTATATAAAAAGGAAGTTATTACTTCCAGGGAAGGTCGAGGGGGTTGCGGCTGGAGACGACTTTAATGATTTTTCCATCAACAGAAAGGCCATCATCGCCAGCAGGTTTGACATTGGCTTCAAAGATACCGAGGATGGAGTCATATTTGAGAAGGTGAGAGGCTTGCTTGACACCACCAGTGTCGTTAATAGCGATGATATCAAGAGGGGAATCCTTCCTTCCGTGCCAGCATCTCAAGAAGTTCCTACCAATTCTTCCGAAACCATTAATTGCCACCTTCAGCTTGGCCTCGACTACTCCTCTCTTGTTCTTGTCTCCACCAACCTGAACAAAAAATACCAAAACCGAACGAGCAGATGTTAGCACTCAAAATGCAACTTCAAATTTATTACCAGCTTTCGATATTTTCAACTTGTAAGTTCCTTTAATGATTTAAAAACCAGAAGTATTTATGATTTAGATGTTCATAAAGCTCCTTCTACACTTGAATTGGTAGATTACATGTAAACAGTGTTCAAAAGACGTGGTACAGCCCCCATTGTGTACATTATCACCTAAGTTATGCATGTAATTGTTCAATAAATTCATCTCTGGCATAATCAAAACACTTCTTTTGTTCTGATGCCTGGCACTACTTGATTGCTTAGCATTTTAATCTTCATTATTCTTCTTATTTTAAGCTTGGCACTAATTAACTTACTTAAATGAAGATGTAAGTTCAACAACAACACAACAAACTATTTGTTTCCAACAAATTTGGGCCAACTATGTGAATCCCTCTTAGCCACTCCATTCCATTTATTGTAGATCTATTAAAAGATTCAAAACAACTGAACTTTTAGAACCATGACTGGGCTTATAAATATGTGAAGAATTCGAGCACGGTTGGCTGAGCTTAAAAAAATGTAGAAGTTACTT
The DNA here is from genome assembly GCA_902829205.1 of Fraxinus paxiana. Classification (NCBI taxonomy): domain Eukaryota; kingdom Viridiplantae; phylum Streptophyta; class Magnoliopsida; order Lamiales; family Oleaceae; genus Fraxinus; species Fraxinus paxiana. The sequence goes on along the minus strand of CADEPE010168334.1, from coordinate 4,583 downwards.
TTACACAGCTATTTTTTTCAAACATGCTTCGATTAGTTACTATTAAGCAACTTATTTTCCACTAATTTTTATTCTACAACTTATTTATTTACTCATTAGTCATAAGCAAACTTATAACCGCAGCCAAACCTGCTGTAGCCATTTATTTAGTTTGTATAATAGTCATGAGTTCCCAAAAATAGTTATTCTTCGTTCATTCAAAATACTATACTATAAGAAAGTTCAGCTGGATTAAAACTAAAGCACCTGTCTCGAGGCTAGCAATATTTAACTACACAATTCTATATGCTGAACAAGTGGTTGTAAAATCAATAAAACACGTCTGATATGTGGTATTGAACAAGACTAGACACTGCAAAATCTTGCTTGATTCCACGATACTCACAACAGAGGTCTGGAAGGCAATAACAGAGAGAAAATCATCATTTGTCATCCTCACGAATGGAAGAGAGGAAGACGAATTGCGAAGCCCAGCAAAGTCGGAGAATCCCTTGCTCCCAACCTGCAAACATTATTGCTCAAATATCTAAGAACGCTGTATATCAACATGCAGATGATGAATGAATAATACTGTATTTGGTTGTTCAGTATGTAACCTGGAGAGTTGAATTGGCTACAGAAAGAGCAGCCAAAGCCATGACAGCAACTTGCACCAAAACAATGCAGAAGCAGCACAAGTTAGTAGCAAAGGAGAGTGAAATGGGATAAAAATGGGTGATGGATGGGGTGTTTAAGTTTGAATTCTAATGGTGTATGATGAAGAGAAAGAGAAATGGATCAGATTATTGATGTATGGCTGTGGTTGTAAATGTCTCTGTGTGACTCTACTCCTCCTCATGACTATTTTTTTTTTTAGAAATTATTTTCTTCTATTTATTTATTTAAATTCACCATATTTATCAGAAATGCCAACATGTCTATGAAACTCTTTGCTATAGGCTGGATAATGTTGGGAAATCTCTTGTCTATATCCACTCAGTGCCACATGATCAGAAATGGGTGTTTTCCTATATATTCTTGGAGTGATTAGGCATTTGAGGTTAATGTATGTCTTTCATATAGTTCACAAGATATACCAATGAATAGTGAAAGCAAAATTTGTGGCTTAAAAGTTTTTCATGTTTTGGGTACAAATATAGTTTATGAGTGGGAATACAAGTGCCAAAATTAATCTACGGACCCATGTGGGTTTACCATAAGGTTGGAATGAGTTCGGCTATAAAGGTTCATGGATGATGGATCTCACTTGATTTAAAGTGGGTCTATATTGAAATGAATTTTTCTCTCCTTTTCGAAAAATATTACAATTCCTTTATTTTAAAATAGAAATATATAAATAAGCAGTAAGTCCAGCATACGATCACGCCCAGAAAATTATAGGCGGACACACCTAGAAAATGGGTGGCGTCGAGCCAAGGATGCCTCAAAATCGTGTATGTTGAACCAAGAAACATTAAGGTCCGGACATTTTTATACGTGTGTATAAATGTTGAACTGCCTCAACAACACATTTATTTCTAATTGACAGTGAAGAATATCTTTTCAAAATTCATAGAAGCATCAGAATTTAAAATAAATTGGATGTTATACAATAGAATTGAAAGTTATTGGAGGCAAAGATGAGCTCATAATAAATCAAGAAGACAGAAAAACAAAGAGAAAAAAACTTTATTCACTTGAACAAAGTTGTTTTCCTCACAATTGCATACTGAATACAATCCTAATACATCTTCAGGAGCATTTTGTGTAATATATGTACATGAATTCTATATATTTGATGAGAAATGGACAGGGTAAGTGACAGGAAAAAAAATACAAATATACACTTAGTATTTTCTCATTGACAGATAAATAAAAACTAAAGAAAACATTGCCAATCAAAAACTGCCGCTTCAATCCCCGAAAAATGTCGCTGTCATTGACCCGGTTTGTTTAGCTTTTTTGAAAGAATAATAATGCTGCAGATAAGGTAAGTGCACTGAAATCCTACAAAGTCCATTTCTTTTCTTTTTAAAAAACAAGACATCTTACCGTGTCATTTCCTAATTTTTGAATTTGTATTTTAAAATATGGAAAAATTCATATACAAGAGTTTAACTATGATCCATTTCAAAACTAAGAAATAAGGTTTAAAATTTCAAAATTCAGATATTATTAAATTTTATTTATGAAACAATTAATTTAAAAATATTTTATTAATTAAATACATTAATGTCACAAATCTATACAATTTAATCACAAATTATCGAATTAATTGGTAATAAATTATTTTTCAGTTACAAGTAAAAAGTTTTATAGATTACAAATTAATTTTGGGTCATAAATCAAATATTTAATTGATCACAAATTATTTTTCGATCACAAATAATTTTTTTTATAAGTCACAATTTATTCATCAATTACAAAATCAAAACTTTTATAGGTCATAGCTCATTTATCAATCACAAATTGTCAAATTAATTGATTACAACTTAACAAATTTTGAGTCACGATCACATTTTTTTTATTGTCACGTATTATTCATTGGTCACAAATTAATCAAATTTATTAATTACAAAAACCTTCACATCCCATCTCTTCCGCCCACGACCACCAACAACATAACCACCACCTTCACCAGATAGTACAAAATCACCACCACACACCACATGAACGCAAACCCACCACCACCATAACCAAACTCCGGCACCATCATCGCTGCCTGATCGCAGCATCACCAAACACCCCCCACCAAATCGCGAGTACCGTGCGCACCACGTGACCACCACCACCACCACCACAAAACCACATAACCACTTGTGACAATCGTCAGCACCACCACCGCCTACACCATGACAACCGCCCAATCACCACCAACACAGCCTAATAGTGCCGCCGCCGCCACCAACACAGCACAACAACATAACACAAACGCATCGCCGCCACTACCACAGTCCACTGTAGATTGCTGCAGGATGAAGCTGCCGGAGAGCTAGTTAAGGCCACCTACAAATGCACCGCCACTTGTCTAATGAAGTCGTCGGAGTAATGGCAGCAGCAGTACCTTCTCGTTGCGCGCACGGTGCTACCGGTGTGCGCGAGGTGAAGTTGTGCTACTTCGGGCAGCAGCATCGTCGCCTCGTGCAGCAGTGCTCCAACAGGGAGGCATCGCTGCGAATGGAGGCGGTGGTTCTGGCGCCAGATGAGGGGTGGATGGTGTAAGTAGAGAATGAGGAGAGAAAAAGTGGGGGAGCGAGTGAAGAGAGTGGAAAGTGAATTTAAGGGTTTGGGGTGAATTGAGTTGGGTGGGGATGGCATGAAAGGTGGGGTGAGTTAATTTAATTTTATAATAATATTATTAATATTTTAAAAGATAAATTATCATAAGAATTTTGAACAAAAAAACTTTGAAATCTTATTTTGAATTGAGAAGTTAAAAACAATGTGTAGGTGTAATTTCAACTAAGTTTTATTCATCCTATTGTACGCCGGATAGTTGCTGAACATTGAGAGAAAAAATGAGAAGTATTTTCGTTAAAAGGATGTTGCCTAGAGTTGAGGGACTTTCGCATCTAAACGAAGAAAAGGCTATCGGAAGAAGCGGTTGTGTGGATAATAACTAGAGCCCGATTCTAGGAGAGAAGAAATCGGGAGAAAGAGGAAAAAGGGAATGAGAATTTTGAATTAAAAAAAGGGAGTTACAAAAATTGAGGGGAGGAAGAATTCAGAAAGGGGAAAAATTGGAGAATTTTCGGAAAACTAGGGGCTGAACAAGTTATAGACAACAAAGAGGCATGTAGCAGAAAAAATTGTGGCGGATTTATCAAGAGCCAACCATTACTTTTTCTAGTTTGATTTTCTTATTACTAAAACTAAAATCACGTTGAACTGAGTATCTTTTACTTCTAGGAAAACGGCGTACTTTAGTTTCAACTATACTTGCCTTTCTATGCTAAACTGAGGTAATTTTCAATTATGTTTGTCTGATTTATTCTTTGCTTATTGCTTCTAATTAACTGACCATTAATTAGATGTTTTGGATCTTGTGATTTGCTTTCGAAAGAGGGAATTATAAGATAGATCATTGGGTAATTCAACATAGGTAATTATAGGATTGAAAGACCTATAAGAACCTTTGTAGTGTTAAGAGAGGAATTATTGAACTTACTGCTTTCTTGATCAATTGATTGCATACGCGTGTGTAAACTAATATTCAAGAATTGATCCAATTGTCTATCGAAAGGAGCTTTTGGACAGTTTAGAAGGTCCTTCTGACAAGCTTAAGAGAGTTAGTTTCCTTTAGCTAGAAAAGAATAGTGAGGGACTAGGTGAAGTCGGTTTCCTAGAAGTTCTTTTTTTCTCATTGATTCTTTCATCGAACAACTCCTTTGGTTTCCTTGTTTGGCTATTATTTTAGTTTGCAATTACAACCAATTTTAGTGACTTTTCTAGATAAAGCCGAGATTAGTATAATTTTGGTACTTGTCAAAAGTGATTTATCAATCCTTGAGGACGATTATCTTCTCATCACTTTACTATAAAACGAAAATACTATGCACTTACAGTTTTGCACCGATACAAATGTACAACAAACTCCAACTTAT
>CADEPE010168290.1:0-13080 GCA_902829205.1 Fraxinus paxiana | reverse complement strand
ATGACCCCCTCGATCTGGTAATATTGATGGAATTTTCAAAGACCCCATTCAATGCCTCTTGGCTTCCCTGCTGATAAATGGGCACAGCTACTTAACGGAGTTAACAATGAAAAATTGGAACAACAATTTCTGTTAATCACCGTTTCATAGCCACTTTTATAGTATAGAAGATATGATAGGAAAAATATATGATTACTCAAAGGTTAATTAATAAAAAGTAGTTAAAATACAAATATATTATTCTCAAACATATATCTCTTGTAACTTTAAGTCCTTCAAGGACAATAGATGTTGATTTTTTCAACATATTTTGGGCGTGTTCGGTAGAGATTAAAATTGGATTAAAATTAAAAAATTAGTTGTTATTGTTGATTTTTATTAGACGAGTGAGACCCAATAACGACTATATTTTCAATTTTAATCACTCTCAAACATACTATATACTTTTTTATGAGTTGTAATCAAGAAGTTCTTATAAGAAAAATAAATTATGCCAAAGTGTTTAAAATCAACATACTAAATTATTTCTTTGATAAATTTTAATAATCGAAAATGTTCATCAATTTCTTTTTTCACTCTCATATCTAACAGAATGAGATGTTTCACAACCACAACAAAGAATGTTATATTAGGTCTAGTTTTCTATCATCAACTTATTATTGGCCTTTTTTAGCCTCATTTTTCTGATGTAAAATGTATTGTGAAATAATATATTGATAAAAAACGTGTAGTTAAAAATGAAAGAAAAGCTTTTGGATTGTATGTAATATTATTTTATTGAATAATGTATAGTTGAAAAGAAGAGAGATAAACGTATTTCAAAAAAAAAAATTAGGGATCAAACAAGAGTTATAACGAGTGAGGGTCAAGAACCTTAGGTTTAATTATGATACAATAAATAAAAATTAAAACATCTTATTTTTGCAAGATAGTGTAAATTAAGGTCCTGTTTGTTTCGAATTAAAATCAGATTTTAATTTAAATCAAAATCAAACAATCAATATTAACCATATCTTTCATGGTTCCACGATTTTTCAATCACACATTTTAAAAACTTATAACATTCTACTAAAAATCTAATTTTAATTCCCACCAAACACTCACTAAATTATTGTTGTTGTTGTTGTTATTATTATTATTATTATTTTAAATTGTATTATAAAAATCGCGTGCCATGGAATAATCTATAGATCGTACATAATCAATGCACTCGAGTCATCGGACACGTGTACGACTAGGATCACATCAGCTAGCCTAGGGCGCAGCCTTACCCAATCGATCCGTAAGTACACCTCTCTGTTTTCGTCTATAAATCTTCTCATTTCGCTCACTGAGCCTTGGAAGTAGCTCGAGAAAGTAGTGTTCATGTAAATTCGTTCGCGGTAAATTTATAATTTCGTTCTTTTTATTTTTTTAATTTTTCCATAAGCTGAAATGGCCAAGGCTAAAAAGGCGAAAAGTGAAGAGCAGAAAGGAGGAGATAATAGTAATTCTGAAGCAGTGGTTAAGCATCAGAAGCTTTGTCTCTCTATAGATATGGACAATCGTCGAATCTACGGGTATGTTCATTTTAATCTTTTATTTTCTTTTTAATTTCAATTCAATAGATATGAGTAGGAATTGAGCTATTATTTTAATGGTGGCACTGCATTTTTTTTTTTAATTTTTATCATTCATTTTTATTATAGCTCAATTGAATTTGATTGATTTTTGTTGCTAAGTTCTGAATTTACTCTGTGTTGTTGTTTTGATTGAATAGAATAACTGGAGAATTACTGAAAAGTTCACCTTTTTTTGTTATTTTTGACAAAGAACCAGATCTTTTGAGTTATTTTAATGAGCTGCATTGCATTTTAATCATTCTTTGGGGATAATAGCTCAATTAAATTTTACCATGTTTGTGTTTCCAATAGGCTCAATTAAATTTTACCATGTTTGTGTTTCCAATAGAACTTACTTTGTCTACTTTTTTTTTTTTTTGACTGAATTGAATAACTTGAGAATTACTGTAAGATATACCATTTTGTCGTGCCTGTTGCTGCAGTGAATACATTATTAAGTTTCATTATGCTGTACCCTATCACTGAGCCAGATTCTTTAGGATTTTTCTTTCTAGTGAAATATTTATTTTTTACATTTTAAATGTAAGTATCGTCAAATTGTTTATGACACCATTTACCAATTCTTCTGCATTGAAGGCTATGTTCTGTGAAAAAAAAATTGATTATTCTAATTTGAATGAAGGAAATTTAATGGTTTTTCTCCAATTCCATGGCCATGTGCCATCCTATAACGTCAAATTGCATTATATTAATGGATATTTTGAGGTCACATTAAAAATCCTCTAATATTTATTTTCACCACACACTTCAAATTCTTTTAAAATAGCAATGTTACTTTCGGTGATAATTAGTTTGAATTGTCAGAATTTGGAAAAATAAGGCAAGTACATAACAGGTTGTTATTATTCTCTTCTTTAGGTACACAGAGCTTCTGATAGTTGTACCAGACAATGGCATTGTGGGTTTGCATGCAGATAATTTGGCTATTGAGAGGGTTACAGTAGATGGGGAGCCAGCAGAATTCGAAGTCTTCCCTCATTATCAGCAATTAGACCCAAAGGATAGATGGTGTGTGGTATCGTCAGCCACCTCAGCTGCTGATGCAGCTGGTTCGGTGTATTTGTCATCTCTTGAGATTGAATTGCTTCCGAATTTGCTAATAATGTGCAGCAAATCTGCCAAAATGGAGAATGAACAAGGGCATGTGCATATGAACACTGGTATCGACTCATCTGCTGATGCCGAGCAGGTTTATGACCGGTTCTTCATTCTGTTGCTTGTGTTAATATTTAATATTTTGTCGGTAACTTGTAATCTTATTTATGGGACATGACATCTTTTATATACACTTCATATCCGGCTTGTTAATTTCATTAGAGTCACTATCTTTGGTGGTATGTGACTATGTTGAGTTGAGTCATGCAAGCAAAGATTGTTAAGTTCGTTTGTATTCTGCCCATGAATTTATGTTGATGTTTGCGTGCCATTTTTACCATCTTTTCCATAGAAGACATGCTACAAGTACTATTATTAGATGTTTATTGGCGTGACAAAGAATGAAAGTAAAGGCAAGATGTGAACAAAGATAATTGAGACTCTTCTGTAGAAAGACTGCTGTATGAGAGATTTTCTGTGCTCAACATTTCATCTTCATTTTTTAAGTACAATAGCAATAAAAAATTAAGTATTATTCTGAGTAAATTTGACGTCCCCTACATTAATTTTTAATTACTCGTCATTCTAGATTTAGTGAAAGATCCAATGCAATTAAGTTGTTTCAACTTCTTCAGCTTATGTATTCTGATTTGTCTTTCTTTCTATTGATGTGAGTATACTAACATTGTCTTGCTTGTACGAGTGTGAGCTTGTTTAGCTCTACACATGATATCTACAACCAAGTTGTCATGTCGTTATTTTTCCTTGGTTGGTGACACTCCTCTTGTTGGTGTATATATCTTTTCTTATTTTATTCATTCTAGTATGCATGTTCATTTGACTTATCATGCCTTTGTAACATTCATAATTTCATTTATGGACATTTTGTTCTACAAAAACCCAATACTCAGTACTATAAAGCGTAGCTACTCTAATAACTGTTTTGTAGAATTTTTCTTGTAAATTTATTTGTACCTTCCATTCACACATTTCATCAGATTAAGGTCAAGAGATGGGTTTTTGTCTAGTGTTGGAATGATTTTGGGTCATTATGAAGTGGGTGAAAATGAGACTATTTGTTCGTTATCTCATTAACCCATGTTGAATCTCTTTGTCTTGTTTCTCATATATTCCCTTGTTCTTTGAATCTTTATTTCATTTTATTTGCATAGCCAGTAAATGAATTGGTTTAACATTATGATCTACCTAATAAGAGAGGAGAATTTTGTCATCTCTTGTTATAAGCTCTTTGCTTATCAAGAAGTATCGAAAGGGAAAGCACATCTGTTCTAATTCTTCTGTCATTATATATTTGATGTTGTAATTCAAGTGAACTGTTTTGTGTTTTTATTAATCTAGAGTATGTCCTACTAAAGGACTGTCCTGGTATTTCTTCCATGCTATGGAGATGAGATTTGTACGTGTAAGGTGTTAGATGAAATTTTCCGACCATTTATGTTCAACAGTTAAAAAATATCCATTCATAACGAAATACATCTGAGGATACCGAGCATAATCTGAATGTTTAAAAGAAGTGCATCGTCACATAAATTGTGTAAAGACCAGTTTAGAGAAAAGAATATGGTTTAGAACTGCCAGTTTTAGTATTTAAAATTTCATAGGAACATTGATTTTAACATAAACTCGTGGAAATATAAATATGAATCTAACTAGTATATTAGCTGAATCGGTTACTACTACTGCATGTTGTTGCCTGCTAAACTATACTGTCACGTTTCTTTTAAGATGTGTTTGTTATGAGGTTTACTCTTCTATGACTTCTCATGTAGGTTGTGTTGGGTGCAGAATGTGAAAAAAGTTCGCATTGATTATTGGGTGGAGAAGGCAGAAACAGGAATTCATTTTGATGATAATGTGTTACATACTGATAACCAGTTAAGGCGTGCACGGTGTTGGTTCCCTTGCATGGACGATAGTTTGCAGCACTGCTGGTATGTGCAAGGTTATGTTGTCACTTTGTTAGCATTCGTATAATTTTTAATTATATTAGTGATGGCTACTCTGCATTTCGTCCAGCTATGATTTAGAATTTACGGTGGCCAGTAACCTGGTGGCAGTTAGCTCTGGAACATTACTTCATCAGGTGAGATAAGGTTATGAATTTTGTTCTATGCACGAGGGAAATGGAAATAATTAAGATTGATTACGAAATAGTGGTGGAAACTGCTCTTTTCATGTCAGCAATGTGCCAGCACAATTACATCCTATCGTTGCATGTAAAATACTTTTGTTTTTATTGATAACATTTATATTATTGATGATTAACGTGGATTTGTTCAAAGTGAGGTCCTTTGGTGCATGTTATTCGCTGATCATGTAGTTTTAGTTTATGAGTCATAGGATAGAACTTTAGAATCTGAAGGCTTTAGGGCATAAGAGGATAAATACAATTTCACTTTAATAAAAGTTGGAATAAAGATGATAATGAAGTTACTCCAGAGGATCATGTTATTAAAATGATTGATAAATATCTAGGTTTGATTATGAACAAGGAATGAGGAATCGAAGAATTTGTAAACCATGGTTTAATAAAACCCTTACTCAAGAGAAACCTCTTGGCACGAATTTTCAAGGAATTTATTGAGGTTTTTACCTCTACTGATTGAGGCTTTAGCCTCAAAGTGCACGCCTCAGTCTCTTAGTGGAGCGCACTTCCTTTTTTTTGTTCTGTATCTTGTGCCGGGGCCCACTTATTATGAAAAGCCTACCTATCATTTTTGTGAATCAGCTTTGAAAAGTCAAATGTCTGCTAGGTAATTAATAAAACTAGTTAAAAAAATAAGAATTTAACACCTAAAGCGACACTATAAACTGAAAAGCTCTGCACCGGCCTGTGTAGGCAACAGCTACTTGGCAACGCCGGTGGCTTGCCAGTAGCGGCAACTTATTATTTTAAATTTTATTATAGTGGCAACTTGAAGGAATCAGGTGAGTCATTTTTCTTATTTTGTTTATTCTCTTTAATTTTTTTAATTGTTTTTTTTCCCTCTTGTTTGATAGACATCTTCTCACTCTCTTCTTCCATTTATCTTACGTTTAGGGAAAAAAAAAAGAAGCATGCAAACCCCATGATGGTATGCGCATGCATCCACTAGATAATTGATTAGACTTGCTATGCATATTATATTAGAAGGATAAGATCCATAAGTTGATATAGTGAAATGGCAGAAGCTAAGATGGATGTTGCTCATAATAAAATGGATAAGAGGGTGGTGTTCACTAGGATAAATTAAAGGAAGGGTGATTTAGATGGTTGAGACATGTTTTGTATAATCTTAAGAGATTTCTGTTCATAAGAGGAACATATGTTGGGAGGGGGGTAGACCAAAACCAACATATCATGTGGTAGTTGCCAAAGATCTAGTTGCTTTAGAAGTAGATGGTCTTGATTTAGCAATGAACAGAACAGAACAGAATGATGAACAAAAATTTTCTGATCCGAAATTTGTTAGAAATCAAGACTTAGTTGATATGTTTGATGCCTTAAATGCCATAATATTTTCAATTTATATTACTCTTTCTTCTTTGTTTTATTTATTTTTTTCCTATCAAACTGTGACCAAATTTTTTTTCCTTTAGCAGATTTTGACCAAGGATGATCCTCCGCGGAAGACATATGTATATAGATTAAATGTTCCTGTGGCTGCTCAATGGATATCTCTGGCAGTTGCACCATTTGAAATTCTTCCTGATCAACATAGTGGTCTTCTATCACACATTTGTCTACCAGCGAACTTGTCAAAGATATGGAATTCAGTTGGATTTTTCTACAATGCTTTCAGGTATTTCTTAATATTGGCCCTTGTTTTTTCGTTTATGGAATCCCTCAAAGTAAAATGGTTTTCCAAAAAGGTTATATTGCATTCATAATTTGACTTGACTTTTCATGCCCAATATTAATATTGTTCTTTCCAACAGCCACTATGAGTCTTATCTTGGTGTGAAATTTCCATTTGGGTCGTACACACAAGTGTTTATAGCTCCTGAAATGGCAGTATCCTCGTTGAGTTTGGGAGCATCTTTAAGTATCTTTAGTTCTCAAATGCTGTTTGATGAGAAGCTTATCGATCAGGTATTCTTATGACATGGATTAATTTCATTAGTGGTAACATCTATAGGTTGATATTTGATCGGATAAATAAGAGTGCAAGTTTGAAATAACAAGTTGTCAATAAGGTCGTTATAAGCTGGTTTACATATTGATTGTGCTCATTGGCATTAATATCTGTAAAAGTATTTGAAGAAAAAGGTGAAGACTAGTTGTAAACAAAAGATGGCAAATTTTAATACCAGTACCATTTCTGAAGACACATTAGACTATCACTAACAGTACTCGATCTTTTCTTTCTCATCCAATAAACATTTATTTAGAAGGATAACTCGTTCAAGGAATAGAGGGCTCTCTTGGCTAACTCCTCTGGTACTATAGAACCCCCACAGGAGCCATTAACTGCGATGGAGAATGTATTGTGAGATTCAGAAGTCTATATATCTAAGCATCGTGCCCATCCTCCATAGAATGATTATGATAAAACCCCAATTGACATATTGTAAGAGTTTTGGGAATTGGTTTATGTAGAAGACCCTCTCTTGCATTCTTCAGCAGGTAAGATATTGTACAGATATATACTACCCTCTTTCTCTGTTTATTTAGTAAAGTTCACGTTTTTGTTAAGTTGATTGAATAAGAACCAAGTTTTTGAAACAACATATTTGTTTGCTAATACACCGCGTCTGAAATTAGGAAGGATGAACTTAAGATGTAGCTCCTCACTGTTTTGTGTGGGTGATTTTTCTGGAGAGGAATAGGAATACCCTGTCTCTTCCTCCTTGCTGGTCTCATTTGTTGTGATCCTTGGGTTGGTTGGTTGTCTGAATGGGATGGGCTTTGAATTTTCTGGCTTTTGTATGCCCCTTGTGGAAAGAGGATATAATAACACATTGCTTGCAGAATTTGCCTTCCTTTTATAAAAGCAGTCTGATTCCAGGATGCCAACTAAACAATAGACCTCTTCTTATATCATGCTTTCTTCTGTTATCTCTGTTCTTGTTGATGGACTTAGATTTATTGAACAGACTATAGAAACGAGGATTAGACTTTCTTATGCCCTTGCAAGACAGTGGTTTGGAGTATATATCACTCCTGAAGCTTCAAATGATGGTAAGGCATCAAATATATGTTTGCACTTTGTACTGGTAACTATATAAAAGTTACATTCTGATATAGTTACTGTGATACTTCTTGTCAGATTGGCTCTTGGACGGTCTTGCTGGGTTTCTGACTGACACATTCATTAGGAAGTACCTGGGGAACAATGAAGCACACTATAGGCGGTATAAGGTTTGCTTTTCCTTCCACACCTCATTTATCTTGTATCTTTGTCCATCTTAGTCATAACTTGAATATACTTAATGCTACTACACTTTCCATATTAATGTGTCAGAATAATGGGAAATTAGTCATCTTGGAAGTGACGGTGGCATATATTTTGTCCGAACGCTTTCCTTTATTGATATATTCACTTGCAAACATGTTTGGAAAGTAGTACACGTCTAGCAACTCTTTTGTATAATTCCTATAGAAAGGTTAGAGTTACTAGAAAGCAAAAGTGGAATGATACTCTGTTGATTTCTGGTTTGAAATTTATCTTTTGACTTCGTTTCATTGGTAGTTTCTTGATATCAGTATTTATAGCGAGTTTCAGATTGGTAATAGTTCTTTTAAGCTTTGGGTTCTATGAAATATGGGGATAAAAAGTATATTTTGACCAGCTTAAATTATAACTTAAGCATGCCAAACATGCACTTAGATATTTGGCTTGTTGATTTCTGCAAATGTACGTGTTGTCTGATACATCTGTTCACATGCAAACATGCATACGTCAGAAAATGGTGGCTATAATACATGAGATTAATCTCAAAAACTTAGTTGATTAAAAATAATATGAAAGAAATACTGGTGTAAATGGATTCCATGTGTTAAGAGTCAGTTGTGACCTTTTCTTTTTGCTTAACAGGCTAATGTCACAGTTTGCCAAGCGGATGATAGTGGTGCAACTGTCTTGAGCTCTGCTGCTGCCTCTAAGGATTTGTACGGAACCCAGTGTGTAGGTTTTTACGGAAAAGTGAGATCATGGAAATCTGTAAGTTGATGTTTTACTTTGTTAAGTTTGCTTCGATTCCCTACCCATAGTTTTTAACTTTAAAAAGTGTTTCATGTAACAGGTGGCCATCCTTCAAATGTTGGAAAAACAGATGGGTCCTGAGTCATTTCGTAAAGTAAGAATAGGAAAACTTGAGTTATTATCATGCTTTTATGCTTTAGAGAATTATACTAGCTAACGATTATGCTTCCAGCTTTTGGGCCTGAGTTGTGCATGCATTCTCATTTTTTTTTTCCCTTGTTACCCAATTTTTATTGGAGATTTTAATTACTGTTATTACTTCTTACAATTCTTCTTCAAGTTACAATTTTCCATTCCAATGCTATCAGATATTTCTTTATTGGTAATGAATAGCAAATTGATGGAGATTAAGAAGAGGGCATTGCTTCCCTTCGAGGCTTAATTGGGGGAACGGGAGAATTTTCATTTTCACTTTTGGATTTCTATGTCCAGAAGATATATGGCTATTCTCTCATTCAAAATGTGGGTATATAGAGTTAAATGAGACGTGTTATTGACTGAAGTGTTTGATATTGGAAACTAGGAGATCTTTTCTCTAGCAATTGGGATTATAGATATTATGCCCTTGTTTGAGCCCTATTTTGGGGGGAAAAATGTATTTTGGAATAGGGATTTTTTTGGAGAATGTGTGGTTAAATGAGTTTTGAAAAAATGAGTTTTTGAAAAAATGGGGCTCAAACAAGGGCTACGTTTCTATGAGCATTTTTGTCATAGGTTGTTCTAGGCTTTTCATTTATATATATAATTAACTGCTTTTAATGCTTCCTTTGTGCTCTGTCATTAGTGTCATTTGACTTAATAACGGAAATAAAAGGTTTGACTGAAAGCATGGTCCTGCTGATATTATGTTGCAACCTTTTAGATAGTGATTGCCACCAAAAACTCCAAATCATAGTGTTATTAGCCGGACCAAATATTGACCCGGCTAAGCTACCCGATCACTGGTTTGATCGGTGGTCACTGGTTGGACAGATGGTCTATGTTTATATATAAATTATCTTTAAAATTTATTAGTCAAACTTATTTTAATGGAACTAAAATAGAAGTTTTAAATGGCCTATTGTTGATCACAAAAATAATTAATTTTTATAGTCTGTTAAGTTGTGTTTTATGGATTAGTATATAAAAATATTTCTTAAGTTGTTTGAATAGAATTTGATATGATATTTGTCAATGCATGATTGTCTTTTTAGATACTTTAATTATATAAATACAGTTGCTCGTATTAAACAATGTGACCGGCCAGCCTAATTGTTTTTTCCTCTATATGATTCCTTGGAGGTATCAAGTCCCCGCTAGTGAGATTTTTCAGAACATTTCAGAGAACCGGTGGAACCTGTTCGTTGGGTTCATAAAAACACCTGCCGGTTTATCCAATTTACTCCAGGTTCAACAGCTAACAAGTCTGAATATATTGCCTGGACCAGATCAGGGTCCAATGTCACTGGTTTCCCGGCCAGACTGGTCCGGTTTTAATAAATATGCTGCAAATGCTAACGTTCTTTTATCAGTCTACCAGTTCACTGATTGGTTAGATGCCTTTTTGTGAAATTACAGAATAGTTGAAAGGATATAATAGTTGTGTCTTTCTACTCTTTCTTCCATCCTTATTAATGGGATAATCGCCGGATTTAGGCATGATACTTGGGCAATATATTATCTATTTGATGTAATTATGATCTTGAAACACGACTTCTATCAAGAAAACAGTAATTGATTGCTTCTTTGGGGATTTTATACATAAAGACTCTTATATGCTCTGAAGTGCATATTTCTTTATATTTTTAGGTTTGATGATTATGCATATGTATTCTTCTTGACACCAGATTTTATGTGAAGCTATTCATACATAGTATTGACAAGATTGATGGGCACATGTAAATACATAGAACATTTTGACTTTCATGCCTTTTAATTGTAATTGATGTTAGACATTTTTCCTTCGCTTGCAGATTCTTCAGACTATTGTTATTCGGGCTCGAGATGCTGTTCATTCTTTTAGAACTCTCAGTACCAAGGAGGTGATTTCATATATATCTCTGATACCCCTTTACTGCATTAGCTAAAATATTGTGGCTAGGATTGTTAATTTGGTGGATAATTCTTACGCATGTATCTTCCTATATATGGATCATTATCTGGGGTCACCAGAATGGTAAAAGAGGGATCATAGCACATTGTCCTGTTATCAGACCTGGTGTCCTATATCTCTTGAAAGGGTTTTTAACAGAAGTAGAATATTTTGGATGTGCAATGCTGAAGACCTTTGATTGGCTGACAGTTTTTTTTTTTTCAGTCCCTTATCTGTTTCTGTTTCCCGTTTCTTGATAACTATTGTTTGCTTACTATCTTAAAGGTTCTGAAGTTTTTCACTGTGATCTTTTACGTGATTATTCTATATCTAATTATGTGTCGAAGTGATGGAAATTTTCCAATTGGTTGACAAATTGAGTTCTTGAATTAGCAGAATGTCGTTCACCTTGAAGTCAACAAGAAATGTTCGTTGTATTTTTCCCCTTCTCTTCTTATGTCCTCCCCGTTTATTACATTTATTACCTATGTCTTTTAAATAAATAAAAATGAGATAATACTAGATAACTGCTGACTAATATTTGATCATCTGTTGTATGATTTGTTGGATCAATCTTCTAACTACTAATTTTTCTACTTGCATTATCTAAATAATGTTTCTCATTATACCTAAGACTGCAGTTTTATGGGGAGTGGAGTCGTTTTATGAACTTTGATTATAGAAAGGCTAACCTTTGCTATCCATCTCAACATATATATTGATGATACGTGTTACATGAAAAAGATTTTCAGATGTCCGGCTCCATGTACATCATTGAGGGGATCCTACCATCTCTTGTTGCTTGTATTGGAAAGATAGCTACTGTTTTTCTGTTTTTACTGGTCCAATCGTCTCTCTCCTTGTTTTTGTTAACCCATAATTTTCGTAAGGGCAGTTGATTTGGTTTTGATCCAGACTCGATGTTTCTTTCTCTGTCAGATGGATATTGAAAATTGTAAATTGAATATATCATCTTAAAATATATGGATTCTGATAGGTATTTCATTCTGATACGGTTAATTGAATATATGGATTACCGTATGGATTCTGATAAGGTATTTCATTCATTTGATCAAATATTTGTATAAATGGCAGTTCCGGCACTTCGCCAATAAGGTTGGAAATCTTGAGCGTCCATT
This sequence comes from Fraxinus paxiana, assembly GCA_902829205.1. Classification (NCBI taxonomy): domain Eukaryota; kingdom Viridiplantae; phylum Streptophyta; class Magnoliopsida; order Lamiales; family Oleaceae; genus Fraxinus; species Fraxinus paxiana. Next base: position 947 of record CADEPE010168290.1, on the reverse strand, counting down.
TCTTAAAGAGTTTTTTCCTCGCTGGGTTGCGGCCTGTGGTTGTCCAGTGCTGAAGTATGGTTCTTGTTGTAAAATTGGTCTTTACACTGTCTTTTAGGCAGTTCAATTCTTACTGATTTTCCTTTGATTTTTATACTTTCCTTTTGGTCCTGTTTAAGGATGGGGTTCTCCTATAACAAAAGGAAAAATATGGTTGAGTTAGCAGTACTGCGGGGATGTACAGCCAGACCTGATTCTAATGCGATTGTTAATAATGGTAATCTTGATAATGAAAACCGAGAAGGCGATGTTGGATGGCCAGGCATGATGAGCATAAGGGTTCATGAGCTTGATGGCATGTATGATCACCCAATTCTACCAATGTCTGGTGAACCTTCGCAGCTGCTGGAAATTCAATGTCATTCAAAACTTGCTGCTAAGCGCTTCCAGAAACCCAAAAAGGGCTCCAAGCCTGATGGTTCTGACGACAATGGTGATGCGGTGCCTGCTACTGATATGCGACCAAAGTATGTTTTACGAGTTTAGTTTGTGTAGGTGCATGTGTTTTTCAGTACACAGATGTTTGTACCCGTGAGATACTCTTTTCGAATTGGATATGGATTCCTAATTCTTACACGAGTTGATATAATAACATTGCAGTTCTGATTCTCCCCTGCTGTGGCTTCGCGCGGATCCAGAAATGGAGTATCTTGCTTTAGTTCACTTTAACCAACCTGTTCAGATGTGGGTGAGTATTTACTCTTATCACTACCTGATGATTATTTGTTAAAAGGACCATGGGAAAGGGAAAATTTCACGTATAATCTTTTACTTCACTTTTAAAAAACTTCTAACTATAACTTTCACAAGATTTATGCTTTTCTGAAAATCCAAATGTACAATTCCTAACATAGATGATCCAAGACTTATGTATTGACATATGGCCATTAAGCAAAAAAAAAAAAAAA